>MPGH01000185.1:0-41236 GCA_001937105.1 Colletotrichum chlorophyti
CACGGAAGAAGAAGAACTATAAAGGGAGCACGAATTTTCTGACCATCCGCCATCTCGTCATCCGCAGATGTCCTACGACACACCATTCCACACGGCGACCGTGGCCGGCCAGACGACGACGACGCCCATCTCGGACCTGCCCCTGAAGCAGCAGCTCAAGGTGGGCTTCAAGGACATGGGCACACGGTCGTACAGCATGGCCAAGAACTTCGGCAAGGTGGGCGCGCTGTTCGCCGGCATCGAGTGCGGCATCGAGGGCCTGCGCGCCAAGAACGACCTCGGCAACGGCGTCGCGGCCGGGTGCCTCACGGGCGGCATCCTCGCCAAGAACGCCGGACCGCAGGCGGCGCTCGGCGGATGCGTGGCGTTCGCGGCCTTCAGCGCCGCCATCGACGCCTACATGCGATCGCCCAAGGACGAGTAAGAGACGGGACCTCGGGAGGCAATGTCCTTTGAGATTGGAGTGGTGACGTCCCCTCTTCCCCTCTTTCCGTGGAAGAGGGGGGGATGTCGGGGTATGTACAAACAAAAAGAAGGGAGTGCGGACGTTGCTTTTGCATTGCACGGCGTTACGGTTGGCCATCCTGGGAAAGTCTTGTTTTGGATCGGCCTCATGAGGGCGGGGGATTAAGACCAAAAAAAAACCTCTCCACTTTGTTTTTGGGGTGAGTTGTACGATTGGGAGGAGACCAGAGAGAGAGAGAGAGAGAGAGAGAGAGACCTCCAGGCTCTGTCGTAGACGACACGCAAACAATGTTCGATAACTCTGGTTATTACGACGTGTGACGGGAAGAGGTCATTCTACCTAGTAGTCTAGTCGCGCGTCGATTCATTTCGATGAATGCTTTTGTAATATAAAGAAGAAAAGACCATTCTAGACATTAAGAGTCGGGCCGTTCCAGCCGGGAATCTCAATGATTGCAAACTTTTGTGTAAATCGTCCCTGAGCCCCTGTCTCCATTGATCCCTTCTAGCAATCCCACACGCCAGATATTCTACCCAGCAGTGAATCAACAGTGGGAGCTCGCTGGCTTTATCTCATAGTCAAAGAAGACAAAAAAGGGGGATATCTTGGGGTCGCGGATCGAATCTCGTCACGATCCCGTGTACCCAGCCACCGGTGCCTGCCTCAGTGGCGAACCTGTCAATTCCCAATCGTTCGTTTGGTTCTCTCACTCGCCATCTTGTCCAAGGTACTACATGCGATCAAACAGAAGCCCCCCCCCACTCTCACGAGGCCGTGTAAAAGTGGAAGGCCCCAAACTCCCAGTACGCCGTCTCGAAGGCGTCCGGGTTGTTGGCCTGGAAGTCGGAGCAGCTGGTGCCGCCGCACCCCGAGTCTGCGTACTTTGCCTCGACGAGCGTGCCGCAGACGTCGATGTTGATGATGAGGGACTGGTTCTTGAAGTGCGAGCCCATGTCGCAGGACGTGTTGGGGAAGTCGGCCAGCGCGGTGCCCCAGGTGCTCGGGTCGGGCGCCTGGTTGGTGATGTCGGACGGCACCTCGCTGCGCGCAAACTGCCACACGCGGATGCCCTCGTCGCGCCACTCCATGGCCATGTACCCGCCGCCCTTACCGTTGAAGGCCGAGCCGTACGTCGACTCGCCGCTCTCGACGCCGCAGCCGGCGTTGCCGTTGGTGCTGTTCTTGCAGTCGTTCTGCAGCGTCGACCCCGTCTGCTTGCGCTTGACGTCCATCTGGCACCCGCCCGTCGTGTGCAGCGTCATCTGGTTGCCGTCCGTGCCCTTGTTGATGGCCTCCATGACGTCGATCTCGCCCGCGTCGGGCCAGTTGTTGGGGTCCGAGAACCACAGCGCCGGCCAGCTCGCGCAGCCGTACGGGGTGTGCTTGACGTCGAAGATGAAGAGGCCCTTGTCGTACTGCGTCTTGGACTCGACGCGGACGGAGAAGCGCCCGGTCGAGGCGTCCGGAGTGGACGTGGGCCCGACGGCGGTGTCCACCCTCAGGACGGCCGTGTCCGAGGTGGCGTAGGTGAGGTTCTGTTGCTCACGAGCTGTGCTCAGCTTACGTCTTCATTGACGGGCAAAGATGGGGGAATGTGTGTTGTGTACCCTGTTCGCAGCCTCCTCACGGGCAACATAATGGACCGCTCCGCCCGCTGTTCAGGTCCGACGGTCAGTGAACTGCGCCAGGCATGTTGCTTTGTTTCCCGACGAGGGAGAGACACACTTGGATCGTATGTGTTGAAGTAGTCAAACTTGTCGAAGAAGTTCTCTCCAGAGTCTATTATCATCAGCCAGGGGCTCCGGCGACAGGCGACACCGAGCACGGCTCCGTACATGTGTCACTCAGCTTGTATGACAGCTTCGAGTAGTCGGGATACCGGTTCTTGTTGTTTTGCGTGACGGTGACGGCGACTATGATGACGATGATGACCACAATGGCACCCCCAACGCCGGCCCAGACGCGCTTCGTCCAGCCTCTTGGGTCCCACAACGCCGCCGTCCTCCGTCCGAGGGTATCGTCTGAATATCCGTAACCGCCCATGATGCCGTTGTGATCAGAGTCGCTCAAGGAATCGGGGTACGGAGAGAACCCCCTGGGCCACTCTGGGGTCTTTATTTCATCTCGGAAAAGTGGGTGTACCAACACCTTGGGCGGCACGACCAGGATCTCCGCAAAGGGCGTGTTGCTATTTGCGATGTTGGGGGATACGGCAAAGGTGCCTGGCTGCGCCACGAAGACGCCTGCAGGAGGTTGTTGACCCGGCCAGGTTGCGGCAGCTCGAGGCTTCCGGCCCGGGAGGGGTGTGGGGGTGGGAAGCAGCGGCTCTAGGTCGAGGGCGACGGCGCATGATTTGCGCTTTGGTTTGGGAATTACAGGTTTTGGCCCCTTCCAGTACTCGAATGGAGTATAGCCGAGTGACGAGTCTGGGCCCGGGTTTAGATTTGGAGCCATCTTTTCCCTCTCAAACTGATACGCTACCCCCCCGATTTTAACTGACTGCCGATTACGCCTATCATACGTAGTATGTACGCGTATGTGTGTGGACCAAGAAAAAAACCGGTCCAATGGAGACTGTCTGCAGGGAATGTCGATGCGTACTATGTAGTAGCTCCCATTACAGAGGGGTGGAAACAATGCGAGTGTCGGGCGCAGAATGTTCGTGTTGTCGTGCCAGCTTCGGGCCTAGCATGGCGTGGTGAGGCCGAATATGGACTGGTGACTCGATGATGGGATTGGGACTTTGGTGGTAGGTAGTAGATGTGATGGCTGGAAAGCGGCGCAGTCCTCTCAGAAACGTGAAGTGAAATTACAAAGTGGTATTAAAATGATCATAGTAGAAGCCGAGTACACGAACATTCGCGAATACACACACACACACACACACACACACACACACACACACACACACATACACCAAGNAAGAGATGAGAGAAAGAGAGGACGGTATAATCGACCTCGTCCGGAGGTGGGAACCCAGGACAAATAAGCATCGATGATGGTTCCTCATGAACGGCCGAGGCCACGACGACGCGGGGGCAAGGAACATGATACACGCTGCCTAACAACTACCAACTTGGAATCTCGAGCTTCAGCTTCGCGTCCGAGGTGTAAAAGAATCCCCTGGCGGAGTGACAACAGGGGTAGAGTGAAGCATAAAGAAACAAAAGAACGACTGGCACCTCGGCCGTCGGATGCCATGTGCGGGGCTCGTACACAAGAGGGTGACGGGGCCGAAGAAGCCTGACTTGCAGCCGTCGCCAGACTACGGCAGCCTTTGAACAAGCTTCCTTCACAGGCTCCTGCAAAGCAAGGGCGGTGCCTTGACATGTTGGGCCTTCGCGCGCAGATGGGGGCGGAGTTCTGGTTCAGAGTTAAGGCGCAGGGCAGAAGCCAGATGAAGTCTGTCATGCTGTCTCTGACCAGTGATGGATGGCCGGTGCGTTCGAGGGGGGTGTGGTGTCTGGGAAAGTAAGCTGTTGTTCATGCTTTGGACGCAAGACAGCTCCCGGGCATGAAGAAAGGGGCGAAAATGGATGGCGACGGAACATCCAAAGTGGGTTTGCAGCGTGCTATTGCAGGGTCGAGGAGACGAGAAACACAGATGGGATGGATGACGGCCGGGCACGCGGTCCTCGGCATTCCATCCAAGGAATCAGAGTCAGAACCTTGGATGCTATGCTAGGAGTCCAGAGCAGCAAGAGCATGGGCTGACTTGGGCCGATGGTTGAGATGTCAAGGAGCCGAAATGGACGAGGAATGACGGGACTTGAGCGAGTGCGAAAAGAGAGTCCGAGTGGATAGCGGTGGTTATTTTGGTCCTCAGATCACATCTCGCCTTGGGCCCCAGGCATGCTTGTCAGATGTCGTTGACAGGATCGTAAGCAATCCGAAGTCGCACAAGATGAAGAAGAGAAAAGAGAGGGCGGAAGTTGGATCTCGGGTGAGGCAGCCGAAGTGAATGGCACTCCATACTACGTAGTATGTAGCGCCTAGCGGACTTGGCTCAGGGGCATATACGGCTTAGCGATCGATCAGCACATGCCACGGCTGCACTAAAGTGCTTGGCGGCAGGAGCCAAGTTTGAACGCCCTGACGAAGCTCCGACCCAATCTTGCTAGGTCTCCCATAGGAACCTCAACTTGAGCAAGAGATCCAATCGCAGGAAAAATGAACGGTATCCGATGCGAGTGAAGCTGGCATGAGTGGTGTGTATAACCTCGCCCAAAGTGATGTCGCCGATGGCACAAGCCTTCCTCCATCTCAACGAGACCCATCTCGTCGGCCAAGAATCCCATCCCCCATCGTTGTGTCTCCTGTCTGCTACAGGGACTCGGCTGCATTAAGGGATCAGCCTTTGATGGCCCGGCGGCACACCCGCCCAGTGACGATCAGCACCTGCAAATCAACCTTCACTCAATTTGAACTATATTGGGTGTGTCTATCCGATAACTGCCCAGCGAATCAGCACCAGTACGGGTTACATCCTCTCAACTTGGCCTCGAGGGGCTGAGCTCCTGAACTTCATCCAGAGAAAGCTTGCGAGCGGGCCGAGACCAAGCTAGAAGTTTCAAGGTACCCAAACTTTGGCATCTGCTGCGCTTCGTCGAGCGGAGTGTGGGGAAACTAAGGTAGAGTTATACACAAATCTTGAATACCCTGCTTACTGTGAGCAAATAGGCATCTCGCCTTACCCCCAGTGCTTCACCAACTCAACTTCTCTCTTGGTTTCTCGAACCAGTTCACATCTCTCCCTGCCTCGGTTCCGGGCCGTCGGACTGATCAATCATCGCATTATCGGCATAGGATGCTGGCTCCTAGGCCAAGCTCCTGAGGAAAAAGTTGAGCCTTCGACTCGGAGCTTAACCAGGGGGGAAAACAAAAAAAGGAACAAGCAAAAGATGGGACCGCTGCAACTGTTTCAACAATCCTCGTCTGGAATTAATAAAAAGAAAATAAAAATACCCTGTACTGGACGGAAGCGCGAATGCAGGCCGGAACACCCAACGCGCCATCTCCCATGTTTCCCACCTTGCCTGATCTTCGTCTCAACACCTCCCCTCCGTCCCTTGCTTCACCCGATGTCGTGGATCTTGCAGTTCCCGATTGGGGCCACCAATGACAGCCCGCGACAACTCCATCGCCGGCCTCGACTGTCACCTCACCCGACGCTAACTCTGACAACTTTTACCGACCCCGGGCCCTGCCCTGTCAAACCAGCCGTGGTCCGATGTGCCAGATGTCCCTCTCGTCCAGTTGTCGGCCCCGTCTTGTTTGAGCAGCCAGACCCAAAGGACCAAGACCGCATGAATATCTTCGTGTTTGAAACCATCGACGTTGCTGCGACCTCGCCAGTGGGCTTACAGCCCTGACAAAACACAACAGGACTTCGCCGAGTCTACGCAATCATCCAATCTCTGTTCACAGAACACAGCACCAGAATCCGTACAGAGTTCACCGTGTTAGGCTTGCGCATTCATGCCCAGCTACATTCATGCCCAGCAACAAAACGCCAGAAGCATTGAGTTTTTACCTCCTGCTGTTCCCACATGTTACGAATGAGCAGCCATCTCGATGCCATTGGGAGTCCACCCCGCCCTGCGATAAGCTTCATCCTTCCAATACCGGGGACGCTCGTTAATCGTCATCCTCCTCTACTCGCGCCCGTTTCGGTTGGCGCGAGTCGCCGTCCTGAAGCCCGTATCCCCTCTTGGACGATGAACTCTGCTCCACCTCAGACAAAAATTTGTCAACATTGAAGGGGTCTCCAGCATCCTTTTCGAACTGCACTGGACCCTCTCGTGCCTGCACCACAACCATGTTAGCCCTGCCATGTCGTTGTCGCGGATTTCCTGCACTTACCTCGACATCCTCTGTGCCCTTGAACGTTCCTCTACCCAGAGCCTCGCCGAACCGGCTGGTCTTCTGGATCTTGGCCATCTCCTTGTCACCCGCAGCCTCATCTTCGTCGTCGTCCATGTTGGCTCGCGGCCGGTAGATGCTGCTAATGGCGTCCTGTGCCGCAAAGAGCGGCTTGTCATACGGATTGTCCTCGTTGAAACCACTGTCGAAGCCGCTTGACTGGTTGAACAGTCTCGAATCGTACATGGTTTCCTTGGACTGCGTAGGTTTTGCGAGACCGAGTGCAATCTTCTCTGAAATGTCTCGGTTCTGTTCCCTGGCCATGACTTGGACTCTCCTCTCAGCTCCCATGCGTGACTGACGGAGCTTCCTCTCCTCTTCCCGCATCCTTTCCTTTCTCGCCCTCTCTCTTTCCCGGACCTCTGAGTCCTCTGAGCCATCCGAGCCTTCCGAGTCGGAGTCGCTGTAGCTGCGCGAACGCGATCGTGACCGTGACCGTGATCGTGATCCAGAGTCTCGCCGTTTGCCGGCACCAGCCCGCTCTTCGCGAGCTTTCTGAGCCAACATTCTAAGGTTCTCCTCCTTCTGTGCCTTCTCCTTTTCTGCCAGACGCTGCTGCATGGCTGCCCGCTGCCTAACTTCCTCGCGAGCGTGTCTGTCCGCTACGTACAACGCCTCGGAGAACTGAGCAAACTTGTCGTTGATAGCCACGTCTTGAAGACCACGGCCGTCGGCCGCGAGTCTCTTGTCCAAAGGAACCGTGAAACCCTTGGGGTTCTTCCAGTTGGAGACTGGCGGTGGAATACGCCAGTCTTCCTGGTCCTTGGCCGTCAGTTTCCGTGGCGGCGATCTCAGAACTGGCGGAGGAGGGCTCGGCGGTCCGCGGGGAATCTTCTTGTGCTTGAACTTGGGAGGCTCCATCGGGTCTCTTTGACGCTCGACAATCTTCATGATGCGGTCTTGTTTCTTTGAATTATCCCCCATCTGGTTCGCCGGCGTGTATCGCACAAAAGTAGGATCTTTCCGCTGTCCAACATTGACGTTTTTCGGCTTCTGGGCGGCGACGGCGCCGCTAACGAGCGCAGCCAGCGCATTCTTTGTTTTCTCTGCTGTCGCTGCGACCTCCTCCTGGCTCGGTCGGCTGAGGTCGATTTCGCCCGCGTCGGCACGCTGGCGGAGAGGGATTAGATCTTTGAACGAGGTGTGAACGATTCGGTTTTCGTTGTGGCCTTGACGGGCGATGGCGCCATAGTCAAGCTTGCCTTCGGCGTCGACCTGAATGGCAAGCGCGTTGCTCGTTGTCGCCGACTTCTTTCCCATATCCAGCGGGTATTGAGCGACGGGGATCTCGGGAAACGCGCCGCCATCGCCAAAATCTTCGGGTCCTCGAGGCCGCCATCCTGCTCGCTGTTGGTACGGAGGAGGGCCGGACCTCTTCAGCACGATTTGCGTCTCGTCCAGTTGGCCGGCTCCTACGATACGCGGTCCGCGCTGTTGGGCACGCGACGGTATCTCCTCATCTTCGCCAGTGTATTTTGGTTTCGGAAGGGCGGACGCTAGAGATGCCGCGATCGAGGCCATGATGGATAGCTGCTCCGTGAGGCTGCGTTGGATGCTGAACAGAATTTGGGGAGATGTCACCTTGAAATTCGAAAGGCAGGTTATGCGCCTGATTCGTTATGGCTTAGCGCATGTCCAGAGGTGGGGAACGTCAGGACGTCGAGGTACGTACCTCCACATCCATTGCTCACCACAACGCGTATTCCCTCTGAGGGCGTCGTCATTTTTATCTTGACAAGAAGAAGGACCATGGTGCGCTGTAACGCCAGCCGTACCTTTTTCAAACCTTCGATTGTTACAATTCATATCGGTATGATTCGATCGTGAAAGCTCTGCTCCCAGGAAAGTTGACCAAGCTTCCTGCGACTTCCTCGCTCAACAAACGGCCTTGACTGGCACCAGCTGCGTTGTGTCCCCACGAATCACCTTCTCTCGCTAAATACGACATGGCTCAAAAACTAAAGTCATTGCGCCTCAGTAGCGACTTGAAATATATCGTTGCTCTTCTGAGGTAGATCGCCCTCGGCCAGAATCAATTTGGCCATGCAGGCAACTTAAAGTGTGACAAGGTCCGCGTGCTAAGGTACGTCGAGATAGGAAAGACTGGCTTGTTCGCTACTGTAAATTCTTCGGTCGTCTAATGATCATCTATGTCCTTGGATTCAGGTGGCACTTGTAATGGCCACGCTGCTTCCAGTGGCAATATCTACAATGAATAAAAGATTACCACCCTGAAGACCTCAGGACAGCTGAATTACGTATACAATCTCTACTGCTTACGGCACAACTTGCTGTTCTGCGAGGGCAAGTTACCCAGGATCATCTCCGACAGTTCCCAGTACTCAGAGCCCACAGCGTTCTGGGCGTAGAAGACATCCTTGGGATCCCACTTCTTCTTGAGTTCAAGAGCCTTCTCGTACTTGGTACCCCAGAAGGCCTGCTGGAAGTTGGGCTCGATGTAGTCCGACTCGGACATGTACGCACCCGCACCAGGGGAAACGTCACGCCAGCGCTGCAGCCAGTCGAAAGTGAGCTTGTCGCTGGCAGCCTTGATGACGGACTCCTCAGCTGTGGGGTCCCACATGGCGGCCGTGATGCAGTGCATGACAGCCTCGCGCCAGGCCGAGTTGACGGCGTTGTCGGGGTATCCGGTCTTGGGCGCAGCCATCATGTTGAAGGCAACGATGTAGCCACCGTCCTCGACGACAGACTTGATGGCCTCGAAGGTCGAGTTGAGCTTGGTCTCATCCTCCCAGTTGGCCTTGGGGAATAGACGGCTGCCCTGGCGGATGGCGTTGGATCCCCAAGGTTCAAGGGGGAATGAGTTGACCCAGGCATCGTAGAAGTTGTCGTACTCCTTGTAGACAGGCTCAACGTTGAGGCCAATCTCGTTCCACTTGGCGAACAGAGGCGCGGTGAGCTCGCGGAGCTGAGCCTCGGTCATGTTGGGAGCCCACCAAGGACCCATGTCGAAGGCGAACGCGCCTCCTAGGTTCTGGATGCGGAAGTATTCGTAGTTCGCGTTGTCGACGGCGTACTCAATAAAACCGTCGAAGAAGTAACGGAGACCGGTCCAGAACTGTTCAGTGGTGAGGTTTTCGCCGGTGGAGAAGGCAAAGGCCATGGTCGTGATGTTGATCTTGGGATGCACCTTGACAACGGCAGAGGTAACGACACCGTACGTTGAGCCGCCACCACCGCGAAGAGCCCAGAACAAATCAGGGTTCGAGGACTCGCTGGCAGTCACGAAGCGGCCATCGGCAGTGACGACTTCGAAAGAAAGGACATTGTCGGCGGCCATGCCGTACAAGCCGCTCATAGGGCTGTGACCGCCACCTTGGACGTACCCTCCCATAACACCAACAGTCTGACCTTCACCGCCGACTGCGGTAACGCCATACTTATCAGCGGCCTCGTACACTTCGAAAGCCCGGACACCGGCACCAAGCTTGAAGACCGGCCCGCCGTACGAGTCTTGCTGGTAGCTCTCGATGTATTCGATGTTGTTGAAGTTGTGAGTCCAAATGGACAAAGAGCTGGCGCCGGTGGACTTGGCACCGAAATCGTGGCCAGTGTTTTTCACGACAAGACGCAGGTTCAGGTTGCGGGCAAAGTTGACGGCCAACTGAACGTGGGCGACGTTGGTAGCCTCGACAACGTAGGAAGGGAGGCCGCCAACCTTGCAGTTGGTCTCACCCGCGTTGAGGGCTGGGGGCATGCAGTTGAGCCCCTCGAAGAGGACGGCATTGATAGCCGTGGGGTCCTCGGTATGGTAGTACGAGCCATTGACCCAGTTGTTGGTGAGGAAGTCGCACTTGGCCTTGTCATAGTTGCCGAAGTCGTCGTAGCACACAGAGGCCTCGGGAACTGTCTTGGTAAGGACGCCACCCAAAAGGAGATTGAAGACGTTCCAGACCAGGCCAGTTGGGTACAGGAGATCTCCAGGGTAGGTCTTGCAGCGGCCGAAGAAAGTCCTCTTCTCGATAGAAGAATCGTCGTCGAAACCGAACAGTGAGATGTTGGACAGCTGGAGAGCGGTAAGGTTGGCGAGAACAGCATCTGTCAACTGAACCTTCTCCTGCTCGAACAAGCCAGTGGCAGTGCTGGCGATGGAGATATCGGCGACCTCGGCAGCGGGAGCAATAGTCGAAGCGTCCGCGGCTACATGAAAGATTAGCTAGTCGAACCAGGATGGAGAGGGTCTATCTCAAGATGAACTCACCCACTTCTTGGCCATCAAGCTTGATAGTCTGGGCCGCAGCCAACTGGCCAACAGACAGCAGAGCCGCCGTCAAAACAGAACGCGTTGAAGACATGCTTGCCAGTGGTGATCAGACGCGAAGGCTGCTGAAGGACGGATGGCGAGGGGAACACGATCATAAGGAAGAAACGAGATGCTTCACGTATTTAAAGCCTCATGGACTGACGACAAGCAGCAGCAGCGGGGTGGCCGCGTGGAGAACGAAGATGGGCAATGGAACGTTGGATCGCTGGACGATGCGGCAAACGAGCCGAAGCAGTGGGCACAACACAACCAACACGGAAATGTCTTCCATATTCACTCACGGAATCGAACGACAAGCAACGAGGATAGCAGCTAGTGGGGGCAGGACGGCAATAGTGTTGCTGTACGTCGGGAAGCTTTTGCCTCGCCCTTGGTTGATGTAGGACAAAAGCATACACGGCCGAGACTCAAGGTCTGCAGGGCTATTCCAGAACCATACCTTTCGAAGAGGCCTGATGAGGGGCGCAGGACCAGGAGAGTCGACTATCCACGGACAAGGCCCTCGTGTGAAGTGATAGCGGCGGATGTACAACAGGCATCTTCCGCCAGGGACCCAGACTGGCCCAAGTGTTCTTTGGTTGCGGGCATTCCTGTATATCCGCAGAGACCCTCCAAGGGAGATGAACAAATAATGCTGGCGTTGCGGAATGGATGAGGACTTCAGGGGCGAAGTTGCAGCGCCGCATTGATGGCAAAATGTTCCTCTTGGAAGTTTGCAGGCTCGGAGCAAAGAGAGAGCAATAGGACGACCTGGTGGATCTTGCCTGCATCCTCATCCCCGCCGACCACCCAGGACATGCAGCTTCATCTCCACTTGAAGTCGGCTTCGTCAAGGGGTCCGGTGCAGTCTTGCAGATTAGCCTGCGTTGAATGGGTGGACGTTGGAAATCGGAGCCTGGAGCTTGGCAGGTTGGCCGAGATGGCGGCCCCGCACTCTCAGGGGGGCAGCCGACAATGGGGCTCCTCCTTGCATCTCAACCTCTCATATCTCGGCCCTTGGTCGACTGTGATGTGGAGGATGCTGGCCGGCGCGCAAGATGCCCGGTCCACCGGTCGGTTCATTGGCCAGCTCCCCGAATGCCCGCAACAATGTGCTAACCGCCAGAATACAACGCCTCCTCAGTCTGGGCTGGGATATTCCTTTCTCTTAGTCGCGACTTGCGGCATCAGTTCGTGACTGAACAGACTCGGGATGAACTGTCACCATCACAATTGCTCTTGAACTGAGTCAGTCATGGCTGAGTTGCAACGACATCAGAGAGGGTTTTTCCGCCATCCATCAGACTTCTGCAACACTCCCACATTTCTTTCTGGTTTTCCCTGCTCCACAAGGTCCACTTGGTCGTTTTGCCAGCCGCCTCTTGGTCCACAAACAGCCAACACACTGGCCGGCGAGTTGCTACCACATGCTCTCATCCGTTCCCCGGCGAATTGCCAGATTCGGCCTCCAACAAACATGTTTGCCACGGTTTTTTTTTTGGTTTTTCTTTTCCCCCCATGGTCTTAACTCCCCGGTGAATACTTGTAACACGTGCTACCCGGAAAGGGTGCACTCATTCCTGGTCTAATGAACATTCGCGTCACTTGCGTTACAGGCATGTCCCAAGTGGAAGGGGATGATCTCCGAGCGTTAAGCGGGTCTCCCATGTTGCGTGTCTAAGCCGGCTGTTTCCTTTCGCTCCCGGCGTTGGTATCTGATTTCGAGTGAAACCTCGTTATTTCTTTCAGATCCAGCCTCTTATGGCTCCCTTACTGAATCACATGTGGTTTTGCCAGATGAGCTAGCTAGCCACTTTTTTCTTCGAGAAGACTTGCATTGTTATCAGGCGTCAGATCAGGGGTCAGATTTAAACGACCACGTCGTCGTCATCGCCCTCGTGGATATAAGTCCAGAACAGAGTCAACATGGCATCAACTTCAGGCCTAGGCCCGCCCTACCAGTCTTCTTTGTCACTAGCCTGTCATATATACATTCACCAAGTACTTAGTCATTCGGCAATCCATGATGGGAAATCCTCGACTGGCTCGGATGTCGTTGACCCTTGTCCCGCGTAAAGTAGTGTGACGGCGTAATTTAGCCCAGTGGGATCCGGTTGCAAATCCCACCGGCCCCGTCGGATGCCGTGCCCTGTGCTCGAGAGTCGACCGGGTGGTGCACAAACGCAAAAGGCCCTAGGCGGTCTTTGCGTTATTATCCGTCCATGAACCCTACCAGGTAGCAACCTCAGTTGGGCAGGCGATCTTCAGGATTGTGTGCACATGTGTGGGTTCTAGAGGCCTTTTTCGTGTGTGTTTTTTTTTTCTTTGGTCCTTCTGGGGAATCTAAGATCCTGTGTGACCGAGTTGTCGATGAACATGTACGACATGTCGCTTCTCACCTAACCCCGGTTGAGTTGCAACCACATTGAATTCGAGCAGGGCCAGCGGCACAGCGTAACGGCATTGCGGCAAAGCAAATGCGAGCATGAGCATGGCGGCACGGCACTGCAGTCGCTAATTTTCCGACTGCCAGGCGAGACGTGCATTCTTCTCTTCTTCCTCGTTCGATTTCTTCATGCCAACGTGGACGACATGGTTTACATCTCCCCTTCATACTGGTACGTAATCTCCTGCAGCGGTCTGCTTCCCTTGTGCATGAGAGAGGTGGCTCTACATCACCAACGTGCACCGCAACTACGGAATCCCCTTGTACAGTAATGCACGTATTTCAGGCCTAACCGACCTGCGTCTAGACTTTGTCTTCTCTCCACCAACGATTCTCCGGGCTCACTCATCACCCTTGAGGGAGCTCCGTCGACCTTCCAGCTTCGGTCATGTTGACAAGTGCGGCAGAACCCCTATTTGTGCCCTGCCGCGCGATGCCCAGTGACCAGCAACTTTCCCCCTTCCTTGCGCTAGTAAAGGTCCCCCGGTGTGGGAATGGGTTTCACGCAGTCCGGAGCAGGCTTCTGCGGAACACCGGTGAGAGGTGGTTGTGTCCCTGCGTTTCTGCATCCCGGGGTTTAACCCGGAAGCTGCAACTAACTGCCTCGCCGAGGAGCGTACTTTGTAGTTCCTTTTCGTATACGAGTGTGGATGATGTACATACTTACACTACAAGTCCTCATTTTCGGCCCCACGAGTGACGGGCCCTCGCCCATCGTTCGATGTTCCATCAGAAGTCTCCATTTTCTCCAGAGAAAAGGGCCCTCTCGAGTGCTCCACGCCTGCAAGATTTGCCTGGGACTTACAACACTGTACCACATCTAACCTCGCTGTGTAGGCTGTTGTCAGAGACTATTGCCACCACTGCTGCTAGCAATTTCTTGTCCCGCCCTTCACTCTCGGCCACACGGACCTGTCGAGGGGGCCAGGTGCGGAGAGCTCCGGGTTCTCTTCCTCCTCAGGCGGCGCGACGGGGCAATGCCCACGCTGCACCTCTTTTCCACAACTTCAGGCCAGTTCGTGGATGGGTCCCTCCTCGCACCCCATTTCACAAGTAAGCTTGTTGACGGGAACTCACAGACACCAGCCTAGGTCCTTCACTGTCAGCAGCTGTCATGGCGAAGGAGTGTGGGATCCGCAGGACGGCTACTCCCTCCTAACGCCACCGAACTTGTGTAGGTTCAATGACTGGGTCGCCAATGTCGTGAATGGAGAAGGTCTCTCCTACTGCCGCGACAATCTGAGCAGCTCACCGGGAGGATGTCCAATAGAGGCTCGGATTCCCGCCGCTCTGCCTTCGCATCCACAGAGGTCTGGCGTCTCTTTCCTGCGCCTGCCAAACCAGGAACACCTCCCTTCTTCGACTAAAGGAATCCTTGCCACATGCAAACAAGGGGGTGGAATATGTATCTGCGGCGTTGGTAGGGTTACCGCCGTATCATCTCGAGCTCCAGTTCTTTTATGACTACGCCCACATGAGTAGCACGGTATCGTTTTGGAACGCGGCGCCAATGCTCTTCGTTTCCAGGGCACAATTGAAAAGTCACGGGGAGGTGTCGGCTGCCGCTCATCCGTTTCTGTTCTTCGATCCTGGCCCTGTCGTCGCAAAAGACTAGGAAGGGGGGAATAGACTTTGCCCGACGGGCCTCTCTGTCTTAATCCCTATTGTCGACGGCGTCCTGCAGTGTGTTCTAGCGTTTCCAGAAACGAGCAAAAGAGGAGAGGGGCGTCTTCATACCTGGCAGCCTCCAGTAAGCCTGAAGCATGAAGGGGGGGAGGTGGCATATAGAACCCTCTCTCGCCCCCAATCAATATTGTTGACCCGATTTCCGCGTCCCCGTCTCAAGGCAGCTGTCACTCGTTCGTCGGCCAAGGCTCTGTCGAGCTTGGTAAGAGCTCTCTCCCCTATTTTTACTTGACAAGAGAAGGCGGCCACGACGGTTGCGGAAGAGAAACGCAGACATGTCGCAGGCCATCGCGGCTCTCGTCTACGCGGCACAAGAGAGCCAGCAGATGGCCGCCGAGACCGACGACACCTCCATGTCGCTGCCGCCGATCTCCAACGATTACGAATATCCGTACTCGTCCCTGCAGCACATCGGGTTCTTTATCCTCTTCTTCTTCCCCGCCCTTGCTGCCATTGTGGTGGCCCTGCGGGTTTATAGTCGAGTCAGTACGAAGCAATTCGGCTGGGGTATGTGATCCGCAAAATCTGACTTGTCAAGGAGCGGCTCGAGGGCCGAGGTCGATCTCCTTCCTGATCGGACCCATGGCTAACGTGCGTCTTTACAGATGATGGGTTGATATGTTTCGCTATGGTGAGCATGGTTTTGGGGTCTCTCATCTACACACGTTCGTCAGGATTTGCTGACCATGTTGCTCACAGGCTGAGTCCATTGCCGAGACGGGGGCATCGTACATGGGCATGCGATATGGGTTTATCGGCATCCACGTGTACGATATTCCCCTGGAGGCCGACAACCGGCTGGGCAGTCTGTGGAACTACATCATCCAGCTGCTTTACAACCCAATCTTGGCGCTCGTCAAGACGTCCGTGTTGATGTTCTTGCTGCGGTTGAGCGGTCAGAAGCGGCGGATCCGGTACACGATTATCGGACTCAATGTCTTCAACATAGCGCTCATGATTGCAATCTTCGTCACCGTCATCTTCCAATGCCAGCCCATCAACTACTTCTGGGAGAAGGCCGGCCGAAACCCACCGGCAGAGGGGAAGTGCATTGACATGGCTGCTTTTTATGTCGGTACCGCCTCTTTGACGATTTTTACCGACGTTCTATCCCTGGCTCTGCCATTTTGGATCTTTCTCGGGCTCAAGATGCCTACGCGAGTGAAGATGGCGCTCCTTGCCGTCTTTGCCCTGGGAGCAGTGTAGGCTTAACCCCGTCTCCTTGCTTGCGAACTGCCCCTGAACGTCATTCTTACGCCTCTTTAGCGTCACTGCAATCAGTATCCTCCGTCTTGTCTGGCTCATCGAAGTCTCGTACCATATCAACCTCGAAGACCCGACGTACGATATCCGCTTCACGTACTCGGCGGTTGAAACGAACCTCGCGATCATCACGGCCTCGGCGCCGGCACTGCGTGGCCTCTTCCTACGCTGGTTCCCCAAGTTCTTCGCCTCCGTGAAGAGTTCGTCGGAGGGGAAATATGGCTACGGCCGCAGTGGAGACCCCACGAAACGTTCGCGCACGATGGCTACTGCCACGCGCGGCCGCCCGCCCACGCACCACGCCGACGCGTTCCAGCTCAAGAATATGAAGGGCCGTTCCGAGATCCGGTCGCACTCACCGACGACGAGCGAGGAGGAGATTATGACGTACGACGGCATTATGCGCACGACCGAGGTCAACGTCGTCTACGACGACAAGCGGGATTCCACACCCCACGACATTGGGCGAGAACCTAGGAATAAGGACGTTCATGGCGGCCGCGGAAACCACGAGACGAAGCTATATTCGACCACTAGCTCTGCAGGGAGTTTATGAGAGCAAACAGAGAGGGCGGGCACTTCTTTGATTCTTGATGTCATTAGTTTGGCGGTGTCTTCGATGCACATGTACAGTTGGATGCCCGGTGAGACGTGTTGTTGACGTTGACATGGATTTTGTCCAAGGCCATGTCAGACTAAATAAACCGTTTAGCGGGATTGTATAAATCGAAACAACGTTTCTTACACAGGGCTTGGTGTCAGTGCCTGGAGACTGGGGATATCAAGTATCGGTCCTTTCGCAAATCGAAATAGCCGTTGTTTCTAGCGCATGAAACACAGCTGAGCGTACCAGCCGCAGTGGGTTCTCAGTAAGTCCTATACGTAAAAGGGGGTATGCGAGGACTACTGCTCCTATGGTCTGCTATCACTTACAGGCTTGGCAAAGAGTCGGCCATGAGAGTAACGGTTTTGCCATCGAACTTCACCAATGGCCAAAAGTGACCCAGAGAATCGTCGTGTTGGACCACGAGTCTTCTCAGATGGGCACCGCCGCGCCGATGAAGGGATGAGATAAGATGAGAATTCCTGTTGGCAATGAACCACGTACGCCCGCCGCAGCTTAGCCCGGGCCGAATCCCGGCGACGCGCCATTTCCAGAGCAAACCTCCTGTTACTCTCTCACTGAGTCCCTTCTGTGCCTGCACGTCGGGGAGATGAGGCTCTCGCTGACCAGGGGCATTTCTTCCGATGGTAACGAGCGAGAGTGTGTGTTACCCTAGCTCGTGGTTCCACGCTCCTCAAGCCTTACTCCGAGAGAAAAACGGCATGGCTTGATCATGCGCGGGTTGGCGAGGGGCTCCCTGTGCATACCCCGACATGCGCCGGCGCGCCCATGTGTTCCCAAGTGAATTTCGACGACATACATAGCATGTTGCCGACCAGACGGTACTGAGATGACAGGTTCTTATCAGTTCCCTTTCTGATCAAAGGGCTGACTGTTCGCATCCTCCGGCATGAAACTTCCGGGGAATATAGAAGCACCTCAACCGATTATTCTGCGCTTTTTTTTTTTTTTTTNCGGAAAGTGGGCGGGCAGGGCCTCCACGCTTGTATCTCCCGGTGAGAATCTTGGTAGAGGGGGGCAGACATCGTGAGCCGGTCATGACTCGAGGTTTTGGGAACGGGTTCTTACGACGGCTTCATCCCCACCCAGGCCCATGAGCTTTAGATCTACCTTGCTGTGAGATTGGGCTGGGAGAGTCCAACCGGCCGCTCATTCAAAAGATTCGGATCTCTCCGTCGCCGGCGCGTTTCTGTTGAGGAGCGTCATGCTTGGACAATTCCACAAGCGCAGTTGGCGCTTCGTAGGCGATTTGGCGCTGGAATGTGGCGCTCGGCTGGAACACGCAAACCTTTGGCTGTGTCTAATTGTGAGCTCCGTCTTTGCTAGTCGCAACTTTTTTTTTTTTTTTTTTTTTNGATGCTCCGGCGAAAACAGAGCGAGGTTTTGTGGATCGTATCCAAGCTTGTCTTATGCATTAGGTGAGGATGATGTAAGTATCCGGACACGGGCATGCTATCCAATTGAGTTTCTGCAACTGCATGAGGGAGACCCCCACCGCGGGGTAGCTGAAGGGGGGAGAGTTTGAACTAGAGCTTTCCACCACCGATCCGTTCATCAGGGCAGAATTAGTTGACAAAGAAAGGTTCGTCCGAGAGACCTAGCAAAACGTCTATCAGAGTGACGCGAACAAAGAAGCGAAAACCGTTTCTGATTACGCATCAAACGTCTTTGAGCAACACCATAACGGCATCTCAAAATGGCAGGCAAGAACGTCGTCGTCACCGGTGCTACCGGCCTGCTTGGACGACAGGTTACGAGGGCTTTCGAGCTCCGTGGTTGGAACGTCAAGGGAACCGGATACTCCCGTGCCGATGGGGTTTCTGTTTTCAAGGTCGATTTGGGAAACGTCTCGGAGGTTGAAAAGTTTCTCGACGAGTCCAAGTATGTTGGACCCAGGTCCGCCCGAGATCTCTGAGAAAGCCGGACTAACCGACCATTCCAGGCCTCAAGTAGTCGTGCACTGTGCGTCTTGACCTGAAAAGCTGATGTTTGAATTCACGATTAGCTCTGATTAACGCGTTGAGGTGAACAGGCGCGGCTCAGAGGTTCCCCGACAAGGTGGATGGCGACCCTGAGGCTGCCAGAGCTCTCAATGTCGAGGCCACCAAGTCGCTCGCAAAGCTCTGCGCTGCTCGATCCGTGCTGCTCATCTACATCTCCACAGACTACGTCTTCTCTGGGAAGCCTGGTGAAGCGCCCTACGAGGCTGACGCCCCGACGGGGCCTACCAACCTGTACGGCCAGACCAAGTTGGACGGAGAGCACGCTGTTCTGGAGGAGTACAAGGCTGCCGGCCGCGAAGGCTCCGGCCTCGTCCTCCGTGTTCCAGTTCTTTACGGAAAGGCGGACACGCCTGCCGAGAGTGCCACCAACATTCTCATGGAAACGTTGTGGAAGACACAGGACGGCAAGTCCAAGGTCAAGATGGACCACTGGGCGATCCGGTACCCGACAAACACCGAAGACGTTGGCCGTGTGTGCCACGGTACGTAGCCATCCCTTCAAAAGTATCGGTAGCAGTGGTTGACACAGTGTCAGATATCGCCGTCAAATACGTCGAGACGGATGACCGCAGCTCTTTGCCCAAGATTCTCCAGTTTTCGAGCGAGGACAAGATGACCAAGTACGAGATCTGCGAGAAGTTCGCCGACATCATGGGTCTTCCATTGGATGGCATCATTGCCAACACGGAGGGAAACGATCCGAACGCAAGCGTCCAGCGGCCGTATGACTGCCATCTCAGCACGCGTGCCCTCAAGGACATCGGCATCGACGTGTCGACGAGCGACTTTACCGGATGGTGGAGACGTGAAGTGCACGCTTTCCGACATTGATAGAATATATTAGTGTAAACGCATGTCCGGGGAGCTGCATGACATGCTTATACACACGTGTAGGGCATCGCATTTGCAAGCAAATCAGCAAACAAGTTCGGGTTCTTAGTTATCGTGGATGACGGAGAATATAACACCAGACGACCAACGTGGCCAGATGATACAGTCCTGTCGTTGGATTGACGAGGACACCGTAGCTTTCGCTCAGTCGCAGGACGCCATATGCAACTTTTGCTCGGTGATGAGAGACCCGACACTCTCCCCGCAGAGATCGCTTTCTTTTTCCTTTGTAATGGGCTAGGGTAGGCGAGAGATATCATAATTGCTTTCGGGAAAAGAAATGCCGTCAAATGATGTCGTACTTGGCATCGGATGTATGTCGGGCGCCGCACCTTGGCAGCATGGCGGAACATACACGACGGCGACACTGCATATGCAAATTGCAAATATCGATGTCGGACAAACGGCGCGTCTAGGTATCTGGACAGATGACCGGTGGGTTAGAGTGTGGCAGAGACACATGGAAGAACTAGGGCAAGTGGAGTGTTAGGAGAGGAGAGCTCAGGAATTAGGGCCAATCTTAAAATCCGAATTCATCATCTCTGGCGTCGAAATGCACCCTCACACACGTCCAAACCGGGTGATTAATGAGCCAAGGCCAATAACATCGCGTCGATAGTTCGGGACAGGTCCTGTTGTAAACACAACGCAGGAGCTGGTTTGGAATGCGGATGGTGTCGAGCATTGAGAGTGGTACAATTGATGGGCTCAAATTAGACAAGATGGGTTGGCATTCGACGGACGGCGTGTGCCAGAGGGAACTCATTGTGTTGCATGCCTCTGGACAGATGAGGACGATGGCTTTGGACCGATGGACGCGTTGATTGAATACCTTACCTTACCTGAGGTGGCCACTCCGTGGATATGGTATCATTTGGCTGACGGGCAGCGAGAGATTTGACATGCGAAAAGAAGCCTCCCTTGATTCTCGTCATCTCTTTCGTAGAGGGAGACCGACTTATTGGAAGAAGTCTCGCCACCTCCCCGTTCCGTGGCGGGTGCCTTTTTGTTTTTTTGTTTTCATCATCTTTGCTTTTCGCAATCACGGCCACTCTTCGTTTTCTTCCTGTGCAACGGGGTTTGCGTCCGGTCGACCACTGAACAGCCCGACAATAATTGATTGTGCAGCTCGAATACGACTGTCTTGTCTTTACGCTCTCTTTTGTGGTCTCGATTAATCTATTATCCGTCATAGTGAGCTTGTTCGGTCGTCGACACATTTGCCACGCTCATTTAATTTCTTCTAATCTCATCTCAATTGTCGTTGTCCATCAACCGCGCATGATCTGCAGGGTCCCGGGCCAAAATCTGCAGTGAGACGCAAGATAACGTTCAGGTGTTCCCTGCCGGCCTGGGGCTGATCTGCTGAAAGGGTTCCAGCGGACTGGGCCGCAGGCGCTACGAATCGACGCCGTCGATCCAGCAAACCAGGGGGAAAGGAAGTGTGTTACCCCGGAGGTCCCTGTCGACGGGCCTTTGGCGTACAGTCGTCCATCGCATTCGGCATCTGCATCTGTACCGCAGTGCCTGTTCACCACCGTGCTCAAGAAGAAGGGACGAAATAGACGGGGACGGCACACTCATAAACCGCAATGGAAGGAAACCCGCGTATAAGTCGGACCATGTCGGCTGGTCCAGGGCCACCGAAATCGCCCGCGCCGCATCCACCTCGACGGGGCCACAGCGTCACGGCCGGGAGGTTGACGCGTTACAGGAGCGTGCGGGAACAAAAGAGCATGCTCGATTTTGGTCGTCACTGGCGGGACTGGGAGGTGGACATATTCCGGGATGACGACACAGCGTCGAATGCCACGACGGAAACGGAAACGGCGGCAAGCATTGGCGCTTTTATCGGCATCGCCGTCGATGACGATGATGCCGTCGCTACCGCAGCCGGTGGTAATGGCGAGAAACAAACGTCATCCCCGGCCCATCGGCAGCAAACACCAACTTCCACACCGCCGCCGCCGCCGTCGTCGTCGTCGTCGTCGGTGAATCGCCGGCGAACGGCCCCGTTGCTGACGACGACAATACCGCAAATACCGTTGGACGTACCGTCCGTCTTATCGCATTCCAGCTGGCAATGGCACGATCTCGTGGCTGCCATGGATTCCGCACAAGGCGGTGGTGTTGGTTATGGAGGATCTCCCGTCAATCGCAGAAACAGCGGACGTCAAGACGAGCGTAACTTCAATTCCCCTATCCGCACTGATGCGGGAGACGGTGCCACAGACACGGACGCGGACACGGACGCGCGAAATGCAAGCTGGAAAGGTCCCGCTAGCAGTTCCACAGCGTCCCCAGGGTCCCCTATTCGCTTCAGCTACCCTAACCGACGCCGACCCAGGACAGCCCCAAACACAGGTGGTGATGCGCCCAGAATCTCCTTGCAAGGGCTTGGGCGTAAACACGGAAATGAAGATGAAAATGGGCCAGAAAATGCACTCGATTATGGACTTGGGCTGGAAACTCGAAATCGTCACAACAGTCACCACAGTTACACGGAAATTTTGGACTCGTCGGTTTTCGGTACCTCTGTCTCTGGTTCTGGCTCTCCCACTTCCTTTTTCTCCTCCTTGGCGCGGACCAGTTCCGGATCCAAGGGCCAGTCCCCAGCCCAAGCCCCAGCCGCCACCGTTCTCCTTTCTCCTTGTTCCACTCAGACCCCTTTGAACGCTCTTGGCCTGTACCCGCACACCCCTGCTCCGGCCCCTGTCTCTCATGTAGGATCAGCGTTATTCCCTCCTCGACCGTCAGCTGCTGATGCGGGTGCGGGTGTGGATGTGGCACCAAGGAATGCACTTGCGTCTGCCTCTGCCTCTGCGCCAGGAACACCAACACCTCCACGTCCAGCCGGAGCTGGAACGGCGGCCACACGAACAGGGTCAGGAACGGGAACGAAGACATACACAGGAACAGGAATAGCACGCGACCACCCGCTGAGACCTCCTTCTTCCCCTCCCCCTCCTCCTCCTCATCCCCTTCCCGTCCCTCACTCAGTTCTACGCCCTCGGTCCCTTAACCCCATCTTGGTTTCCTCCCACTCGACATGCACCGATCTGAAGAACATATCTGCCCGGGCTGACCACGCTCGCTCTCAAATCATCACCAAGCTCGCACTCCAACACACCCACCCCCAGGAATCCACTAGCAAGCCCGAGTGGGAATATCGTCTTGTTCGCGAGGAGGAAGACCGTCAGCGACGTCGCCAGCAAGAACAAGAACAACAGGGGGTTAAAGGCGAAGAGGAGTTCCGCCGTCGCCAGGAAAACGAAGAGGACGAGGCTGCTCGCTGGGCCGAAGAGGTCGCCCGTCTCGAAGCAGAAACTGATCGCATCTTGGCGGAACAAAAGAGGAAGGATCTCGCCCGACTTCAGGCTCAGTTGGCTGCCGTCCCCGACCCCCCGCCCCGAGTTCGAAGTCCAATTGTCGACAGGTTTGCTTTCTTCCTCAGAAAAGGCCGCAAATCCGAACCTGCCACCCTCACAAAAGCGCAATCAACACACTTCCAACCTCTTTCGCTCGATTGCAGGCCAGTGAGCGAAATGGACCCCTCACGGTTTATTCAAGCCGGTGGCGGAGGCATCGTCCCTCAGATTGATGCGCCGACGTCTGCCATCAATGCTGGAGAACGCGTAAGTCGTCTCGTCTAGGCTTGGGCCCAGTCTCGGCTGTCGCCTGCTTGAACTTTACTAACCCCATCGGCCAGCGTGTGACGATACGGTGCTTGCAGTCGTCAATCAGTCTCCCTGTTACCCCCGACACGACCCCGACTGAGATCTTGTACTCGGCCGCCAATCTTATGACCCAGAACTTTGATCCCAAGACCAGCATCGTGCTCGAATGTTACTTTGCCTTCGGCCTGGATCGCCGACTTAGGCGCTACGAGCACGTGAGAGATGTATTGAATTCATGGGATCGTGACACCCAACATTGTCTCCTTATTGTCCCCTGTGACTCGGCCGAAAAGAACCTCGACCTGAACCTCGACGGCGTGCCCCGCACCATCGATCCGCCGCATGGCTTTGTCAACTTCGTCTTGTACCATTGCCAGCGACCAGGAAAATGGAACAAGCGATACGTCAATCTGATGGAGAACGGACAAATGTTTGGTGCGAAGAAGAAGGACGCCAAACTGTCAGACAAGGACGCTGTCTCTCTCTGCCATCTCTCCGACTTTGATCTTTACTCGGTCACGGAAAAGGACATGTTGAAGCAGATCAGAGTCCCGAAGAAGAATTGTTTCGCCGTTAAGAGCCAGCAAAAATACAGTGTATTCCAGAACACGGAGAACTTCATCCATTTCTTCGCTACGGACGACGCTAGACTTGCGGAGGACTTCCAAACGATAGTTCATGCCTGGCGCAGCTGGTATCTGGTCAACAAGAAGGTCGATCTGTCCAAGACCAAGTCTCATCGCGGCAGCAGCCCCCAAACGACGGCGAGAACGGCCGGTCTTGCAAGAAGCGCAACCACTCATCGACCCAGGGCGTCTGTCGACGAAACGCCATACACGATCGGCACGTTCTCTCCGCTACTGGACATGGACAGGTTCGAGAAACCCATTGATGAGTTTGGCAAGGACACCGCGCCGGAGAGAAGTGTGGGCAGGGCGGCGGAGCATCTTTCTGCACAAAGACACAAAGTTGCCTCCCGCTCGCGAATGTCGCCTAACATGGCAGGGTCACCCGTCGGAAGGAAGCACATTGACCCATTTGCGAAAGACGAAGAGTTCAAGTCTGGCGGCTTGCTGGGCCAGAACTACGAAGAGCGCAAGCAGCAGGCGGAGAAAGCAGCTGCCGAGGAACAACAACAGCTACAGCAACCCAACTCGGCCAATCCATTCACCGGCGGGCACTCTTTACTGAACCAATTCTCAGAATCCGGGAGGCAGTTACCCGAGAGGAGAGGCACGGTGCGCACATCTCGTTCAACAGTAGAAGCCATGCCGGCGCCACGAAGCCGGTCACGCCCGCCTGTGTCACGTCCAACCACATCATCACGCCCGAGAACCTCGGAGGGACCTAGACGGGAGATGCCGCAACCTCTCGTCGACTTGACACCCAAAATTCCGGACCTGCCTTCCACCTGGCGAGACGGCCAAGGCCGCGGTGTCAGGGCCCCCAACGGCACGCCGCTGATCGACATGGCGACGGGCTGGGATACTCAGCCAGATGCGGCTTTTACACCGCAGCTACCCACTGTTACCCGCATGGGTACGGCAAAAGCCTACCCTCCTCAGCGGATGGCGTCCCAGTCCGCTGCCTCGAGGCCGAGAAGCCGCTCCACGGCGGGCGGCGGCGCCGCCATGCGGCGCGTCGTCTCCAACGAGCTGCCTTCCATGCCTTCCATGCCGAAAAGGTCATCCCGGCGCGACGACGAGGACGTGCCTCTAATCAACTTTGTCGAGAGAGATCGCGACACGAAGCCCCGTGCTCCGCAAGGCCTCGGTCGAAGCGGCACTGTGAGACACTGAGCTCTCGTTGGCCCCTCTACTGGGAGGACAATGCCGCGGTGCCCTGCATTCACAGTAGCTGTCGGACAGAAAAAAACGCGGAAACAGGGATGGAGGAACTTAATCTAGCAGCTCGGTTGATTTGAGTGAGTAGCGACGAGAGAGCAGAGCTGTTCGCTACCTTGCAAAAAAAAAAAAAATTAAAAAAAAAAATAAACGAACTTGGCGTATGGACGATTTTGAAACGCGCAAAGATACCCGGTTGTTGACGACGACGCATGTATCCGTCAGTCACAGCACGAGAAGGGGCAAGAACGGCGGCGGTGAGACCGACTCAAGGGGGAAAGATTTTCTTCTTTGATTTAATAATAATGGATATATGCATGAATCTAACGGTCTATCGTCGTTGTCATCATCATCTCAATCAATTAATTGTACTCAGGTATCTCTTGTGGTTTTTGCCTCCAATGACAATTGCGGGAAACCCCGTTCCATTTCTAGTGACGTTGCGGTGTGTTTTTTTTATGGCGTTTACTTGCTGCGCTTGTAAATCTTGGCCAGGAAGGCGTCGAAGATGGACTTCTTGAGGCCCTCGCTCTCGTCAATGTTGTTGATCATGGCCTTGATCTCGTTGGCGCGCTTCTCCTCGAACTGCTCGAAGCGCTCCTTGAGCTTGAGATCGTCGTACAGCTTCTTAACGGCGGCCTCCTTGGCCTTGTCCTTTTGGCCATAGTTCTCCTCGAGGATCTTCTTCTGCTCGGGGGTGGCGAGCTGGAGGGCCTGGTTGACGAGCCAGCTGCACTTGTTGTCCATGATATCGGTGCCAATCTTGCCAATGTGCTCGGGGAGGCCGAAGTTGTCGAGGTAGTCGTCCTGGATCTGGAAGTACTCGCCGAGGGGGATGAGGATGTCCTCGGCCTGCTTGAGGTTCTTGGGGGTGGCGATGTTGAGGCAGTGGAGGGCGAGGGCGACGGGGAGGTAGAAGGAGTAGTAGGCCGTCTTGTAGATGACGATGAAGCTGTACTTCTCCATGGAGAAGTTGTCGAGGTTGACCTCCTCCTCGGGGGCGGTGAGCAGGTCGCACTGCTGGCCGAGCTCGGTCTGGAAGGTGACCTCGTGGAAGAGCTCGAGGAGGTCGACGTAGCTGGCGTGCTCGCGGAAGAACTTTTTCAGGAGGACGTAGATGGCGGACTCGAGCATGAAGGCGTCGTTGATGGCGACCATGCCAACGCCATCTTGGCGGTACCAGCAGGGCTTACCGCGGCGGGTGATGCTCGTGTCCATGATGTCGTCGGACACGAGGAAGAAAGCCTGGAGGAGCTCCGTCATCCAGCCGAGGGTAGCAGCCTGGAAGTACTCCTCCTCGGTCAGGGGCTTGTTGAGGAGTAGGGAGACCGAGTCCGGAACGGACATGCCGCGGTTGCATTTCCCGCCGAGGGTGTTGATTTCGAGACTCTGTTTATTGGAAAGGGGGCGACCGTTAGTTGACCAATGTTCCAATGCCGGAGACTTCCCCTGCTTTGACAATGTCACGCCCAAGCCAAGTCACGCCCACGGTGTAGCTGTGGAGGGAAGTGGTGATGGTGCGTGGTTGTGACATATAGGAGGTATGCTTGCCTTCTTGAACCACGCCAGCTCCTTCTCGGGAAGCTTGTACTTCTGGGCGTGCTCGAGGATGACCTCCTCGAGCTTGGGGAAGACCGCCTCAAACTCGGCGATGGTGGTTTTCTTGGCCATTTTGTCTGGTGTGGTTTGGTCTGGGGGCCAAAGGATGTGACTATTACGGAACAGGCTACGAGGCGGTCGCGGGGGAGGGGTAGTTCGAACGACTGCGCGAGACTTTTTGGGGGGGGGGAAGGACTTTAATAAAGAGGACAGAGNAAAACGGCCAGAAGGAGGGAAAGGGCAGGAAGGAGTAAACGTGTACTTGTGATCGGAAGGGAACGAGAGAGATAGACGATAAGATGACAAGGAAAATCTCGGAAGATTGATCGCAATCGAAATTAAGAATGCGCCAGGCGTCCCCCAATTTGTTCGCTCTCCTTGTCATGCTCGTCTAACGGGTTTGCAAAAAAACGGGTGGTCCAAATGCGACCCCTCCCTCCTCCTCCTCATCCTCCTCCTCCGATGTTCAGGCACCACTTTGGAAAGCGGTGGGGCAACGAATGAAGGCTTTCGAATGGTCAATCCAATGGGCGGATGCGTACCGCGGCCGAAATAAGTGGATACTTGGTTGACAGTCGTCATATCGGTCAATACCTAATCGAGGAAAGTATCAAAGTGCCTCCTAAGAACTCAAAAGACGTGAATGGATACGCTAGGTGCGTTGAGCGAGGCGTGCTTTGCGATCTCACGCCATCCAATCGACTTCACCCAGGCTTTTGGGGCCCTGTTGTAACTTGGCGCGTTGGCCCGACCGCCCACCAGATCAGCGCGTGGGTGGACCTGGAATGCTGTGGATCTGATGGTTTTCTGCCGTCGAGCCTTACTACGTAAGGTTAAAGAAACACAACACTTACATCGCCAACTTGGGCAAACCGTCAAAACCTCCTGCTGCCTTGCTCCGACCCATCCTTGTCTTTACGGTGTGGGATTTCAATGCAAGACGTAATTGTAAAGTAACTTTTGAGGCCATAAACCCCGATCAATCGGGACCTTCGCTACCTGGTCACCGTCGGCCGCGAAACAACCGGCGCGCGCGCGGAGAGAGAGAGAGACGGAGAAACAAACAATCATAAGAAGCCCGATCGTGTCTGCCGCCCCCGGCCAAGCATGCGCAGAGATGTCTCTCAATGAGAACGAGCTGTCGCAGCTCCGCGCGTCTCTCCAGGATGCTGTCGTCAAATGTTCCGAGCGGTGTCTGTACTCGTCAGCGAAATGGCAAGCTCCTCCCGCCCAAACATCCCGCCAGACGGATACTGGTGCGAGAAACCTATTGGCTGACTTGGTCACAGGGCGGCCGAGCTCCTGAATGCGATCCCCGAAGCCTCGAACGATGCGACTTTGGACGAGACCGATGGCCAATATGTCTCGGCGGTCTTGACGCCGAACCTCGACCCGGAAGAGGCTCTACTTGAGGCCAAGGAGATTAACAAATACCTACTGGCGAAAGCCCTCTTCGACTCGAGAGAATTTGACCGCTGCGCCGCCGTCTTTCTTCCGGACTCTGTACTGTCGGGCGTCTTGAATTCCAAGCCAGAAGGAGCGGCGGGAACACCAAAGGGAAAGGGCAAGACAAGGCGGGATTCCCAGCCGACAAAGGGCGTCGGTAGCGGCGAGCTGCCCAAGCTCAGCCAGAAAAGCCTGTTCCTGGCCCTGTACGCAAAGTACATGTCTGGGGAGAAGCGCAAAGACGAGGACTCGGAGATGGTCATGGGCCCCCAAGACCTGGGCAACGTCATCAACAAGCAACTGAATGCAGTCAGCCGTTTTCTGAGCAACTGGTTCGACGAGCGGACAACAGACGACGGCGAGGTCCTCGGCAGCCAGGGCTGGTTGGAGTATTTGTGAGCAAACGTGATACACCGCCTCTGACCAGAGACCGCCCACTGACAATGGCCCAGATACGGCATGGTCCTCGCAAAGGAGAAGAACGAAGACAAGGCGATGGACTACTTTATCCGCAGCGTCCACTTGTATCCCATGAACTGGGGTTGCTGGCAGGAGATGACGCAGCTCATTTCTAGAGTGGAAGATGTAAGTCCAAGCCACGATTTGGAAGAGCGCCAGAGAACTAAATCCCTTCTAGTTGAGTCGTATAGCCGAGCATCTACCAACAAACATTGTCTCGTTCATCTTCCATCTCCACACCTCCCTCGAGTTGTATCAGCAAGGCCCGGAACTTGCCAACTCCTTGGATCAGCTTCTGGGCATCTTCCCGACCTCATCGTTTCTGCTCACCTGCAACGCAATGCTTGCATATCATTCAAAAGATCTCGTCGCAGCCGAGCAGCATTTTAGTCGGTTGTTGTCGCTGCATCCTCATAGGCTGGACTCGCTGGATCACTATTCCAACATTCTCTACGTCATGAATCTGAGGCCGAAACTCGCATTCCTGGCACACCTGTGTTCGAGTATCGACAAGTTCCGGCCAGAGTCATGCGTGGTCATTGGCAACTACTACTCTCTGCTCTCGATGCACGAGAAGGCAGTGCAGTATTTCCGTCGAGCTTTGACCCTCGATCGATCCTGTCTTTCCGCGTGGACCCTGATGGGACACGAATACGTGGAGCTGAAGAATACGCACGCGGCAATCGAGTCATACCGTCGAGCAGTCGATGTCAACCGTCGGGACTACCGGGCCTGGTACGGACTGGGACAGACATACGAGATGCTGGAGATGCATACATATAGTCTGTGGTACTACAAAAAGGCCGCAGGCCTTAGGCCGTGGGACGGCAAAATGTGGCTGGCCGTCGGCTCATGTCTGCAAAAGATGGGCCGCGACCAGGATGGGATCAAGGCTCTGAAAAGAGCTCTACTGGCGGACGCTTACTATGACAGCGGAAGCAGCTTTGGAAGCGGCGGGGATCTCCTCAGTGGTCGTGGTGCTACGGGCCACCTGGACCCGGAGCTTCTCTTCCAGATCGCGAGCATGTACGACCAGCTGGGTGAGGAGGATGAGGCGAAGGCCTACATGGAACTTTGCCTTGCGCAAGAGGGCGGGGAAGCCGCCGACAACGCACTGGGCGAATCTATCACGATACACAACGATTCCCCGGGCGCATCCGACGACGAGGGCAACGGAGACAGACGCGGAGAGGGCGGAAACGAGGGAACAGGCGTGACGGCGTCGACAAGCAAGGCTCGCATGTGGCTGGCGAAGCACGCGATGCGGATGGACGACTACACGACGGCCAACCGGTTAGGAACCGAACTGACGCAAGACGGCTTCGAGGTCGAAGAGGCAAAGGCCCTGGTGAGGGAAGCCAGAGCGCGGATGCGCAATGCTGATTTGGGACTCACGCCGTGATTGTATCACCGTCGGTGAATAAAACTTTGACGACCGGTGGCCCTTGCAAGCCCATGCGTAGACGGTATCGTTGCGGGCTATTAGCAGGGCGCAAGGTCTGCGAATCGAAGAGAAGCCGTGATCGGGGTAGCCACGGCGCATAGTAGGAACCACTGAGCCCAGAACTGGCAGGACAGAGCAAGGCTCTCGTATTATTCCGGCTCGGACAAGACCTCACGGCTGGAGGGGACGCCCTTTTATGGTAAAGTCGGGTTGGCAGATGCGACCATGAGTGTCGTTCTCTACAGAGAGCAGTCGGGTGTCGAGGATATTGTGATACCAGAGCTTGAGAGAGTTGATGTTGAAACTGGTCATGCCACACGCAGTCGATGGGCAGAGGACGGACGGAAGCACATATGGCTTCGACCATGCATGATTATTCGAGCATTCAGATATAAGATAATGAGATACCACGCTTAACGCTTGCAACCCAATGCTGTCCAGTCCGCCACCCTGATTCGACGAGAGAGGGGCAAAACAGGGAGACGTATTGATAAGACGAAATAATCAGACCGGGCCACGTCGGACAGATCTTGTGCGCGCTCGTCAAGCCGGGGGTGGGGGGACCAGATCCGGCCAGCTCGTGGAGTGATCAAGGTTAAGTTAGTATGCACCCCCCCGTACGTTCCCCGTCCCCGCCCCCGCGAACGTCTCCGCCTTTTGGTACTCGTCCGATGGGCCGACGACGCCTCTTGATACTCGTCCGATGGGTCAACCACGTCGTCGGCCCATCACCCAGACGAGCACTGATGAATATGCAACGTCGCGGTCGACGGAAGCAGGGCGTTCGGGGGAGTCTGCTGCTGCGGGATTTTCGCGGGCGGGAAGGCTTTCGCTTCTTGGGTCTACATGCTACAGAAGGTCGTGGCCAAATGACGCAACCGAGAAAAAAAAGAAAAAAAAAGGAAGAAGAGAACAGAGAAAGAGACCGAGGCGCCGCGAATACGAGATCCGGGGGTCTCTTCGTTGCTCACTCATCGCCCAACGACTTTAGCCCACCGCCCACCCTGGTTCCTGCGCCTTACACGAGCATTCCACGAACCACATGCTTGGCTGTGAACCGGGGGGTGGTCTCGTTCGAAATGCTTGGGTTNCGACCGTGGACGGGTGGGAGGGGGCCAACGTGGGACGAACCGAATGGTCGAGTCGAGGGAAGGGAGGGGAGGCGGGGGGATGGTCTCCAAATCATGCGAACCATGCGATCTTGTGGAGGATGGTGTGGGAAAGGGCCGAGATGGAGGTTGACAGCGGGCGGGCAAGAGAAAGGGTCGCATTTACCGGGGCCCGGGTTGGGTTTTGTATCCCACCGCTTTACGTAGCGTGCATGTCTGTTCAAGTTCACCGTCCTGACGTTCTCGAAAGATCGCCCGGGGGGGAGGGGGAGGTGCCAGACACGAAGAGGCGCATGATGAGGGGGGACCCTTTTGCATTGGGAGGAGGACTTTGATTCCTGCTTACCCGGGCGATTCTAGGCCAACCGAAACCATGTTGCTCGGCCGTGAACCAAGGAACCACTTCTTTTTTTTTTAACCATATCTTCCGCAAGCCTCGTGGGTTTGCCCGTAAACTCGCGGGTGGGTTCGGACGACGCGGGTCAGCTGCGGGAGAGGCAATATTTCGGTTCTTGGCTGTGATGCTGACGGATAACGTTGCATGGAAGTCACCCTCATTTCCTGGTAGGAGTTACTTTCTCTTGGGACGCCTTTCACTTGGACAAACTAGCACTGCCATGAATGTCAAGATATCAGGTCGTTCTTCTTTTTCTTTTTCTTTTTTTTCCCATGATGAGGATCGGCGAGGGTTGTGTCTCTTGTTGGAAATGGGAAAGCAAGCAGCCTTCCCGACGGTGTTCGTATTACGATGTAAGGACTGTGGTATCTTCATATGGCAAAACTCCGACTCCTCTCTTTCCCCTTCCCTTTCCGAAATGAAAAAAAGTACTCCCGTGACCCGTGTGAACCAGAAGAAGAGAGAAGAAAAATAGCTACCATAAAAAAAAAAACTTGCCATATGGTATCAATGAATGCTCATTCCGGGTTTTGTCCGCGCACCAACTCATTTTGCCGGCCGTGAAAAGGAGAGTGAAGAATAAAAGATGAGACGAATAATAAACAAAGAACAACGAGCTTGGTGGTTCCCCATACAGAAATGAGGAATCAACCCCCCGCTCAAAGCTCTACGCATGGAGAGCTCTCTCATTACATGTTAGACATTAGATGAGTAGGGCGAAGAGTCCGGCGACGGCGGCGACGCCCGCACCGGCTCCGAGGGCCTCGGCTGCGGCCGTGCTGACGACGACAGGCCTGGTGGTCGTGGGGCCGACGGGCGTCTTGGTAGGCGGGAGCTGGGTGACGGGGGTGATGCTGCCGATGATGGTGGTCGCCGGGGGCGTGACGACGATGACGGTCGTCGAGGTGATGTTGGCGTGGTGGCTGGGCTTGGGCGGCTTGGGGGGCTCCTCCGAGTGAGACGGCTTAGGAGGCTTGGGGGTGTGTTCGACGGAGGTTGTGTTGTGGTAGTAGGTCGGCTTGGTGGTCTTGATTGTCTTGATGGTTGTGGATGTGACCTCCGGAGGGGGCAACGTAGTGTTCACGTGCGGCGGGTACAACGTCTTGGTGGTGGTGTACGGGGGAGGTCTCCTGGTGGTGATGGTACACGGGCAGTCTGCCTCGTATTTAGTCTTGTTGTCACTTGGCTGGAAAGCTTCGGTCAACTTACTCGTGATGGTGAGGGTGGTGGCCGAGGTTGCCGTGTAAGTGACGTTGTGGTGAACAAACGTCGTAGGCGACTGCGGCCCAGGTCAGCATCCCACCAGTTCACGCTCTCGAGGGCGGGCGGCGCAGAATAGGACTCACAGGACAGTACGTCTCGTAGGCCGTGGTGACGACCGTAGTGTAGACGGTGCTGGCGTCGGTCTGCCCGGCGTGGGTGACGGCCATCAACCCAGCGACGGGCGACAGGAGCTGCAGGAACTTCATGATGGATGAGTGAAAGCGAGTGTCTTGCGGTATATAAGCGAGAGTCGTTTGCCAGAGGCACGCAGAGCGGTAAAAGCAAACACGAAAAATGTGCGAGATGTGGATTTAACAAGCGGCTTCTTAGATGTTCTATTCGATAGGAGTAGAAAGGAACGACTTGGGACCTGGCGATCACTCGCCTTATGTATCGCGGAGGCGGGGTCGTCCACCCTCATCGACAGATTTCCATCGTGCAGAGGTTTCCGCCTCGGAAGTAAGACTCTGCTTACAAGCCAGCCCCGCGGTGATGTTTGCTCTGCCTCGCTCGCGGCAGAAGCGAGGTCTTCCGGTGCGTGAGCAGTGCAGTATAGGTCGGGGTTGCCGCATCCCCCCCCCTCCATGCTTGCTTCGACCGTCGCTGGCCTCGATAACGAAGCGGAACGGGTTGTCGATGACTGTACGCACCTTGTAAGGTGGTGCGCACCGTGGTGCCTGATGGAGCCAAGAGAAGTAAGTGTGACTCTCTACCGGCGTGGTGGACGGCCGTGATACGAGGCGGCCATGCCCTGTTAGACCTCGTAGGGAATGGTGCCATCGGTTCGGCTTGCATGACCGCAGAGAGGGGGTAGACGATTTGAGCCTTTAACCCATTCTCCCATTGGACCGGTCACTTTATTGGTTTCGTTTTGGGCAAGTGAATGTGTGATGGCAGGGGTTCGAGCGGTGACAGCTCGTGTCCCCAACCACGGGTTTTCTTAGCCTGGGATGCGCATGTTGGACCAGAACAAAAATTGAGAGTTGTTGGAACGAAGCATTTCGAAAGGGAAATGGAATCAACGGGTCATCGTGACATTCCGACGCCCAAAAATGAGTGCCAGACTGTCGCCTCGTGTCGGCGAAAGCGACGAACCTTCGGCCCTAGGATCACTCGACCACAGGCTAAGAATCGATCCCGACTCACCGACATGGTGAGAAGTTCGTCCGACCCAGCGAACGAGACCTAATCGAGAGTCGAGAGCAGGGCTTGTCCGGTGAGACTTCGTGTTCGGCGTTTCTTCACGCTTTGCGAAATTTTCGCAGGGGTGACTAACACGAACACACCACTGCTTATGAATGTAGAAAAAGCACGACGAAAAAAGAGGGAGAAAAATAGGACACGGCTTGTCAGCGGCGCAGCAACGTATGGAATGCGCCCGACTCTTGACGTCAACACCAGGAAGCATCAGTCCTTTGAGCCGGCGCGGGCGATGGCTTCTCAAGCATGTCTTGTATAGCAATTGTCTTGTGCAGAATAGGTTACTCGAAAGCCCAGGACTCCGATGCCGTCCAAGCTGTGCCAGCCGCTTTTGCACGCTTCAACCACTTGCTGATTGATTGACAAGGGCGGACTGGCAGAAAAGAGTTATGGGAAACAAGCGACAGTTCAAGTGTTATCAGATGCGGTCTAACAGCCGGACCGTCCAGCGATGAGCCCTGACATCTCATCGCCTAGAGACTGTCGTGACGCCCGCCGACACCCGCTTCCTGCAGCGATGCAGCTATGCCGCTCGATATATCACATCACACTTGCCAGCATACGCCCAGAACGTGCCGCATTATCTAGACGTGCCTTGGCGCGATTGCTACACGCCCGCACGGCTTCTTGGGACAGGCCATAGTGAAGCAACTGGCCACCGAGGCCACCGAAGACATGGGTAGGCTCGGCTCAACAGATATTAGATCGGGCGAACAAATCCAAATTACCGAACTAGAGAATACGACGATGACAACTACGGACAAACGCGCGCTTGTCAAGTGTCCGACACCATAGCGGGAAAGATGTGTTTCCAGTTCTTAATCAACTTGATTAATCGACTGCGACTCACCAATAACCAAGGGAATCCCCACCGAAACAACATTGGTTAGTTGCGGGGTGAGTCTCTGCCAGAGGCTTCAAGTGGCTGTTCGTACTTGAAGGATGAGAGCTTTCATCAGGATGACAGGACTGTCCTTGCTCCGGTTTTCTTTTCCGTCCCGGTCATTGGAAAGCCTCGGGCAGGAGGGAGCGCGGTCGTTCGGACAGACCTCGGTCAGGCGGCTCCCATTGCGCCAGCGGTGGCGCACATAGTGGGTAGGAGGCGAATCGGCCACAACGCGACCGGAAGCTATTCTTCCTTCTTTCTCCGCCTCTCTCTCTTGTCCTGGAGAGGAAGGCAAGTCGCAAGACCAGCGAGTGGGTTGGATGGAGACTTGACCTACTATGTAGAGCAGTGGACAAGTCGCTGTGCGTGGGGGAACGGCAGGTAGATGCTTGCGATGGCGGGATATATGGCAGGGAAGGCGGAGGTGAGCCGATGGGCATGATGAGGTCAGAGTCTGTCATCTACGTAGTATCTCTCATTTCATAGACAGCCTCGGCGGTTTGTTTCTCGCTGTTGCCGTTGTTGTGTGCGGCGGCTGGAGGATGGCGATGCTGCTGGGGCAACCCTACAAGGGCCGAAGCCCGGACGACATGAGACGACTACGTCGTGACCCACAGGGAAAGTGCGGCGGCGTTTCGGTGGGGAAACGGTTGATGGATGATGGTGTGAGGGAATTCCAGCGGCAGGGCCAGGCAGTGGACGAACGGCTGATCAATCGATGACAAGCAAGCCTCAACTGGAGGCCTGAAGGCAAAGGCACGGAGCCCTGGAGAAACCGGCTTGAGGGTGGCTGTTCCTGCTTCCGTCCGCTTGACGGTTTTCCAGCGACCCTCAATCACGACTCACGAGGAAGGCCCGCAGAGGACCCGACCTTGAACGGAGGTGGTTGCCGTTTGAAGTGTCTGTTCCTCACTATCTAGGTATGATACGTACCGCCGACGTCTCTTGTGCCTTGGAAGGCTGCTGTGTGTAATCTCAACCGCTGCGTATCCGTGGCAGGGTAGTGTACATGCTATGTGGTAAGGATCTCCAGAGTCTGCGGCCGACAAGCAGTTCAACAGGGATACCTTCCGTCCAGCCGTGCACCTGGCACATACTACTTACAGTACGCTGTGCAAAATCATAAGAACGGCCTCGGACCGTCGGGGAAGTGGAAGATGATCGGTGGACCTGACGGTGGTCGAGAACGGCTCCGTCGACACTGATCATCTGCCAAGGACATGCGCCGTGCCATGCAACGCAGACACTACCGGACACTGGGCAAACCACGGGGAGCACCGGGCAGCAAAGCTTGCTCGCAAGTTGCTCAGGCGGTACCCGGTAGAGCTCCAAACCAGCACGTGTATCTGAGACCGAGTTGGGCAAAAGATGTCCAGTGGGTAAAGAAGAACGCGGACAGCGAACGATGGAGCGTTCCTCGACAGGCCGGACGGAATTGCGATTTACAGCACATCTCTCACCTTAAAATACACCTTAGATAACAGCTTAAAACGCGGGCCCTGTTGGGCATGACTACATGGCCTCGTTGCAAATAAAACAATGTTAAATTTTCTTTGATCCGTATTTGTTCTTATTTCTCGTTTGGAGAAAAAAAAAAGTTTTCTCCCTCAACCTGTGTGGCTTGCTTGAACTGGGCAATATTATTCGAGGGCGTTGAGCCATTCGGCGGGACTTTCGTCTTTGTCTGCGGTACTTACCCGTTCGGAAGATACACTATGGGCTGCAGGACGGCCGATGAACCGGTGGTGGCTCGGTTTACACTTCGTTACTCTGCGATACCAAACCCAACTCTGTGCGAGTACCTACCTACATTGGACCAAGTGGCTCGAGATGACTCGAGCTTGGCACCACCAGAGGCCAAGCTGCAAAAAAATCCTGCCAAAAAAATCTCTGCAAAAAGAAAAGACATATGAAAAAAAAAAAAAAAAAGGCTTCAATAAACCCGCAATTACCTGAGGCTTAAGGCAGGAAGAAAAGCACATGCAAGTCACAGTCATCAAGGGGACTGGGCCTACGTGGAATTGACCTGTACCTGACAGGACTTGCATCCAGGGGCAGTGTCTGCCCAACTCCCACTTTGTACTGGATACGGAGATGGTCGGAGCAGTGTTAACCATCACGCTGAGGCCTCCGCTGTTCATCTATCATTTTTAGAAGCCCGACTCAGTTTCTGTACAGCCTTGTTACAGTGCACCCGGAGCACCGCGCACTCGGGCTGTGATCGACAGGCACAACCCACATGCCCCCTCCACGGCTCTCCACACCCTCTTCCTCACTCTTCGTGTCTTGTTCCTGGTTTCTAAACTTCAAGAGAACAACTTGACACTCCCGAGAGGAGTTGAACCTACTTCCCCGATTCGTCCACCACCAAAGCCAGGGGCTTCTCCATACGCTTTGTCCAATGGACCGTTTCTTCCTTGGAGTTTCTTTCCCCTCTCTCCTAACACCAAGGGAGGCATTGCTCCTGCGGATGTACCTTGCCACGTCTCTCTTGTCGGTAACTATGGAGTCTGCCAGGGCCGAGAGCCAGAGAGGCATTTTCCGGCCTGATCGCATCGCCTCTGTCATCCGAAGCCCGCAGGATACCCTGAGTCGAGATACCTGTTTCCCTTGCCGCCATGTCAGTTGTGTTGATGTGACGACTACATCACTTTCTCTTCCCCCCTTGCTGACCGAACCTTGGCCGCTGTTCTAGTGAGCGTTCTGGGCCCTTTGGCGTTGAGAATCCCAGGACTGTCATCCCATCTTCACAAGCTCCAGCAACTGACTGCTGTCGTCTGGTGTTTGCTACCCTCTGCCTCACCCCCGGCCAGTCACCTGCAGTTCATCACATCGATCATCGGCCGATAATTTTATCCTCTTAGTTCAGATGAACCAGTGCGGTCGGAACTGATCCTCCCATCCTAGCCAGGTCGTCTCGGTGCTCGCCTTGAACGGCACAGCCAGACCCAGAACGGCTCTCCCGTGCGTCCCCTTTCCAACTTCCGCTCGGCTGCGTGAGTCCGGTGCTCCTTTGCAAGGGGCTTTTCGGCAGTGGCCGGCACATCTTTCCTAGACCGTCCCAGTAGTCCGAGGTTTGACCAGGGACTACCTGTCCCAGACTGCCAGGACGAGACTCATGGCGAGGGCAGCTGCGCTCAAGTCAGCGCAAGGACAGCACCCCCCCGTCCTAGGGCCAGACTGCGTAATGGCCGTGTTCGGCTACGAATCATGAGCCGCCGCGCTAATTTGCGCGCTGGCCCACAAGTCGGGCTGCCGAACCGCGTTTCACTACTCCTCCTTCCTACCTGTCAGGGCACGCCACGCGGAGTTGGCCCTTTAGTGCCAGGTACCAGGCACAAGCAGTTGCAAGCCGACCAATGGTGCTCTCAAAGAGATGAGTCCGGAACACTGATGCGTCTGCAGCTAGAGAAAAACCCAGAAAACAGCGCACCAGAAAGGCTGACGTCCGCTATCCACCCGGCCAACATGCAGACGCCGAGTGAGAAACCGAGACTCACATGTATCTGACTCCCCGAACCTGGCCTCTGACATACCTCTGTGGTCATTGGTGTCGAATCTTTCAACTGTCCACACTGCTCAAGACCGTGGGTGTCACTTGGCGCCAGGTACCCACTCTCCTTGCCGCGTCTCTTCAACTTGCTTACCCTTCGTTACTTTACTACCTACGTAGTGCACCTTACCTAGGAAGTATACAGCTACTTGGCCCTGGGATCCATGCTCTGGCAAGGTAACTCCCGAGGGGGGACATCCTGGGCTGGGCCCTGGCGCTAGAAACGAAAAGCAACCACAGATACCGCCTCCTGGAAGTCTTGGAATATGCGCACGCGACCTGGGAAACAGGCTGGCAAAACGAGAGCCATCAGAGGAAATGTTTCTGCTGAAAACACATCTTGAAGGCCCTTGTCCTACGTCTAAACCATCCCTAGGTCAGCCAGACGTCTAGAACGTGCAGATGATGGCGGACTCCATCTCGTCTGGGTGTGCTGGTATGCCGAGAAGGATCAGAGTGCACTGCTGGTCCAGACCGAAAACTCTGAGCCCAAGGGAGTCCCATCAGGTCACCGTCACATCCAATCATGGTTGAAAAGTTACAACGCCATGTACAAGATACAACAATCATGGACGAACAAGTATCTCAAGCCCACTCTCAGATGGGGGGATACTACATGTACCTTTGGGAAACACCCTTAGGTTGAGGTCTCCACCATGGTATCCAACTCTTAGTCTCTCCCACGTCTCTGACGCCTCCAGCTCCCCACCAACTATCGTTCACGAGCAAGTCCTTGCTCCTTCTTCTCCTCGGGTCGACATGTGTATAAGTATGGCCCCGTTCTCATGAAACTTTCCCGACTCCGGTTTTGATTCCCCATCCCGTATCACCATCCTTCCGTGGCCGAGCCTCATACTTTGTCTCTTCAGACAGCCTCATTCTCTTCGCACTCACAGCTTTTCACTCCTTCGAAAGCACCGAATATCTCCAAACGGCCCAGGCCCGTTTCAACCACTTCTCACCACAATCACGCTCGAGTCAACTCACACTACCCATCAAGGGCAATTTGTTCTGATATCAGCCAGCGGCTCATCACAGAACAACCTCCAACCGTCTTGAACCTGCACAACTGTTGTTGACAACGTTTGCGGGATCCTTCCAGACTCAACTCCAACTCAAACCGCCCTTCGGCATTCATACATACAAAACAACCCCCTAAGCCAAAATGCAGTTCAGCCTCCTCACTCTTCTCGGCTCCGCCGTTCTCGCTGCCGCGGGCAACACCGTCACTTTTAAGTCTCTTGACGAGACCGACCGCACCGTTCACTTCACCCCCAACGCCGGCCTTGCCTCCGTCGAGTCCGTTAAGGTTCCCGGCAACGGCGAGATCACGGTTGACATCCCCGGCGGCTGGATTGGTAACTGGTACTCCATCTCCGAAGGCGAGGAGAACGTCCCTGGCATGCTCGGCGAGGTTGCCTTCAACGGCTGGAACGGCCTGACCTACTTCGACGTCTCCGCCATTATCAACGCCAACGACCACAACGGTGTTAAGAAGATGTGGCCCGTCAATGAGACCGACCCCGTCTCGGGCTGCGACTGGTTCCCCTGCAACAACGTTTACTACCTTCCTGATGACGTCCAGACCAAGGTCACCTCCAAGACTGACCTCGTCTGCACGCTTGGCAACAACGGCGTCAGCTCCCGTGATGTCGATGAGCAGGAGAGCGACTTCCCCAACTTCAAGCGTGCGTTTGTCCTCGGCAAGCACGCCAACTAAGCCGGGAACCCCCATGCCTTTCTCTTTCTAGTTTTCCTCAAAATTCGAAGAAAAGATGGCCCGCGGCTCGATCACAAGGACATCGAGTTCCGCAGCTCGCGCTGTGCGCTTACGACTTGATGACCAAGTTTCCCACAATGACAACCGGACCCTCCAGAAGGCCCGTGTTCGTCGTTGTCTCTCATTTCCTTTACCTGATACACAAAAAGATACCCCCATCCAGGTAACCTGGGCGGTTGCGCCTGGTGGGCTCAGCGAGGGAAGAACAAAATATATTTTCGGGATATAGAGAGGTCTTTTGCAACATCATTCTTCAGCAAGCCGGGGGCGGCGTACAATTCAGGAGTGAGATAGGAGCAACTGGAGCAATCTAGGCGTAACCTTTTCTCAAAACTCTCACCCCCGCCAGGAGAACCCCATCGCCTTCGTCCACGATCAGACGGGAAGTCTCTTATTTTTTTTTCCCTGTCACGGCTGTTCGGCCAATAAGGAGAAGAACAAAACGTTGAGGCGTTGGTGTTTCTCATTCATTTTTTGTTTGCTTTTTGGGGTTTGGACAATCTTTTCACAATCGCAAAAAGCAGAAACCTTCATGTCACTCCTTGCCACACAATGGCGGAACCCTTTTTAGAACTTTTTTTTTTCCCCCTCAGTCGGGTTGTGCTAGGGACCCTTTACTGGGACGCTTTTCAAGATAAAAATATCAAAGTTCTCAATCTTCAATAACCGTACCTTCGCCGTCGCTGTTGCTGTTGTTGTGGACTCTGCTGTTCGTTACCGGGTCTGGTCTTATTCACCTCGTGTAAGTTGATTAATATATTGACCAGAGGTTGAAATGAAGGGCCCGAACCTCTTGCCTAGACCCTGTGACCGGGGATGGGGTCCGGAAGCCCCGTGCCATGGTTGTGTGGTGTTTTTCTCGAAACCCTCCTCCCCCTTTGTACCTAAAGAACACAATCGAGGAAACAAGAAAGCCAGCCAGGTTGTGTGCACTCACGGTAGCGAAGGACGCAGAGGCCAGAGCCCCCTTTCCTCATTTTCCATTCCCCCCTTTCGATGGAAGAACCGGTAGG
>MPGH01000185.1:41253-143908 GCA_001937105.1 Colletotrichum chlorophyti
ACCATGGCTTCTGGTTTCCCTGCAGCGTCCCTTCGTCTCGTTTCCTTGGGACGAACACTGACGATAGAAGGCCGGCAGAACAGACTTGGGGGGGGGTTGGCCCTCGACGGCCCCGTTTTAAGGGGGCCAGCCGTTTCAACATGGGCCACGTTGACGCAACGTCACACCATCTCCACCATGTATGGAACTTGGGGATTTCTCAATTTTCTTTATTAATAATATGTTTTTTTTGTTTGGGAAAACCTTTCACCCTGAGAGGGGAGGAGAGAGAAAGAGAGTAGAGACCACGCGGCAAGGGAAAGGGGGAAGGGGGGTTCAAAGAAACAAAGCAAGCTGGTTCCCGAAACCCGTCGTCCACGAGGCGACGACGTCAGCAGCCAAAAAAAAAAAAAAAAAAAAAANACTACGCGTTTCGCGCATGCTGCGGACCAGCACACGAAGACACCTTCACAGCTGAGTATCCGTACACGCCATCGGAAAATCGGATAGTCAACGGCGAATGAAGCCCTTTCATGCATACCCCCTTGAGCCTCTTAGTTTCTAAATCTGCGCGGATGGCCTCCGACGGTTTCTGAAATAGTCGACTTAGAAACCTTGGAGTATCTGACCTCGTACAACGCGGCATCTGTACCTACCCGTCCACGTTGCTCGGCTCCCGGTGCAAGGGTTCTCTAGCTCTGCAGACCTGTGATACGCCAGGAAGACATGTAAAGAAGAAACGTGAAACGAAAGGCGGGCCGTTGCAATCGTATGTGCTGTGGAGAAAGAGTCTCCGGAGACGCGCACGCCTGACTGCATTTCACTACATCACCTAGCGCCCGGCACATGGTCAGGACATCTCGGATTCTAAGGCTTGCTTCCCCTTGCGGTTTTAAGTACATCATGCCGCCTGCTTAGGCTCGGTTTCGACCTCGGGCGGCGACTCTGTCTTCCCTGACTCGGCGCTCTGCCTGCTTCCCGGTTCGATTGTTGAATTGGAGGCTGAGGCTGTGGTCTCTGACCCCCCATCAGCCTGCTTCTCAGTCGGCGGTGACGCGGTCCTCTTGATCTCCTTGGAGTTGATGATGTTTTTGAGATAGTCGCCGGCATCGCGAAATCCGTCCAACTTGCCAAGCTTGGCCACGAAGAAATCTACGTCTCGAAGCATGCTTCAGAAATGTCAGCCCTCCATCCAGGAACTTTCTCACTGACAACGTTCGCATCTTACCTATTCCGACCTGCATCTGTCTTCGGGTCTGCGGCTTGGAAGACCCGGCCGAATTGGTCCTTGTAGCTCGCAAATACGGGTCCCATAATCATTTGCACAGCGTTTTCTGGCAGGTGTTTGGTCAGCACCCTGTGTAAGGTCGTCGTTTCCTTAGCCAGCGTTTCCATGTATGTATGCGTCGATTGGGCCTCGTCGTTGTCCCATTCGATAGCCTTCATCGACTTGGAGTGCTGTGCGGCACGCCCGCTCATAATCTCAACCAGCTTATCATAGATGCTGTTCTGATGCTCCTGGAACAGCCGCCTGACTTTGTCAAATTCTCCCATCAAGCTCGACACACCAGCTCCGGAGCCAGCGTGCCTACGCACGAATTCCCTTATGTGAGGTATCAGAGTGACGATGAATGACAACGCCTGGGATGCCAAAGCCAGATGACGGGTCGTGATGTTTTTGAGGCCGGCGGACCGAGTTGCACCCGCACCCAGAATGAGCTGTGTGCACCGAGAGTTGAACAGTTGCAAATACGTAATGAGAGATGTAGCAACGTCGGTGGTCATGGATGGGATACCGCCAATGAGGTGCAGAAATTGGGAGATGCCCTCGAGACAGAGTATCGCGGAGTTGGGAAGTAGAAACGTCTCTCCTTCGATTTCCGCCCCCCGCGCCTTTTCTTTCCCGCTGCCATTCGTCTCGGAGGTACTCGTTGCAACTCCGTTCGTTTCCTCGTCTTCCGGGCCCTCTTCCCAGATCTTGGTTCCTTCTGACCACGCTGCAGCATCTTTAGTACTGCTTTCGAGCACCTGGTCAAGCAAGGCCTTATCCTTCTCGTTGAAATCCTTGGCGCTCCATTGATCGGACTCCATGCCTTGAGCAAGCTTCTGTTTTTCTGCCTCGCCGTGTTGCTGTACAAAGTCCTTGATATGGCCGTTGACCAGAGTCTTCAAGGCTGTTCCGCTACGCCCTGAGATGGCCTCGCATTCGTTGGCAAAGTAGAGATTCAACGTGAAGTATCGAAGGAACCAGGACAGGCTCAGATGCGTGCTTTGCTGTGATCGCACTTTCAACACTCTCAGAATCTTGTCTTGCGCCACATCGACTGCCTGCCCAACCAAGTTGGCAATGTCCATGGCCTTGTGTATCTCTTCTTGCACTTCAAAAGTAGGAGACGCGTCTAGCCGAGGGAATTCGCGGTCGAAAGGTGTTGGGCTGGCAAGAGGAGATCGTATTGGCGGAGACTTCAGGCCCGCAGCTGTAGCCTCCTCGGTTAAACAGCTTGCAACGTCGAGAAGGACCTTGACCTGCGTCGTCAGCCGACGCAGAGTCTCGGCGACGCCAATGTATATCGTTTTCAGCAAGTCCTCGGCATCTTTGGGGTCAAGTGCCTGAAGGTTCCTCTTCAGTATAGATGATTTCTCTTGACTCGTACGATGTCTCCCACCGCTCATCGTAGATGCCGACATCATCGATTCGTTGTCGTCGTCGTTCGAGCTGGGCAACGGCCTTCGGACTAGATTGCCGATCTCGCGCAGCGCGGCCTCACGGTAAGCCACGATCGCTGTAGCTATGTGCTGAGCCCGGTGAAGGCCGAGTATATTTGGCATGATGGCCTTGCGCAAATCTTGGGTCGAGCCAAGGTAAGCCGGGAATGCCGATGACTCTCGTGCTGTGCCTCCTCTTGCGCGCAGTGAGGAGCTGCTCCAGCGCAGAAGAACTTCGCGGCTTGAGACAGATTCAACATGCCTCCGCAAGTCAGCGAGTAACAAGCTCTGGAATTTGGTTTCGTAAGCTTTGCCGATGCGAAACCGCAACTGCTGCAAGTCATCATTCACGCCCTGCAGAGCAGTTGCCCCCCTTAAATCTCTCAGTCGTTCCAGAGGAAGCACCGGGGGCTCGGCTTCGGGGGATTCGTCATGCTCGCCAGCTATGAGCAGCTCCAAAGCGTCTATGCTGGTCAGCGCCTTGTCGATTTCCCCAGCATCGACGAGCGATTCACAAGACGCAACACCCTCAACAATATGTCGTAGCTGAAGAACGGCATCGTTGAGTGCTTCCACGTTTTCTCTCCGCCGACGCTTTTGCACTATGTTCAGGCCCTTGGAAGCGATTTCTTCGTCAAGAGCCTCCAGCTCCCTGCGAAGTGTCTTGATCCTCTCAACCGACTCGGCAGCCTCCGAATGTAGTTCTCGCAAGGAGCCAAGCGCGGTAAAGAACGTTGTGGAAGCTGTCGATATCGAATTGATCAAGTGAACCTCAATGGTATCCATGTACCAGGAAAGCTTCTCTTGCAGAATGGCGTTCGTCGCCAGTGCCTTTCTTGGCGCTACAACGCTCCCGTTACTGCCGGATTTGCTGTCCACATTCCCCGGCGCAGGCGGCACAACCTCTGATCGTTCGCTGACCACATCGAAGGTTCTAGGGTTTTCCAGGTGGAAGTCGTCGTCAAAGTAGACGTTGGGAATCGTTGATAGGGGCGGCGGGCCATGTCCAGCTTTTCGGCTGAACCCGGAGCTGGACCTGCGCAAGAGGCCTGGGCCTTCGAGGGAAGATATCGAAGTGATTGATGCGATCGAGGATTTTCGTCGGGGAGGATGGCGACCGGCGGGCCTCAAGTGGCTCTCGTCCACAGTGTCAACGTCGTCATGCCTGCTCGACCGGCGGCCGGAAGAGCTAGGCCGTTCATCTTCTTGCTCCTTCACTCGGCGAAGCTGTTCGTAAAGGGCTCCGACCTGTGATAGGTACGGCTTGAACTCGGCCAGATCGACATGAGGGATGTTCGTCAGAGCTACGGGAGGAATATCGCGGGCGGTGGGAGGTTTATGAGCACTAGACGCAGGCGCTGATGTATGAGGTTGCAAGCCGGTTCGAACAATGGGCGGTTGTAGCAAAGTTGATATGGCTGGCATGTTGTCAGCGCACAGGTTGGGGTCTATACGAACAACTGTTCATTACCATTTTGCCCAGATTCCAACACGGCATTGACCCAGCTGGTGGACGAAGTATCAAGTGAACCACCTATCGAGTGTATGGAGCTTGCTGTCGAGCCCCGTCTACCGGTATGGTGCGGATGAGCCTGTCCTTGTCTGGAAGTTGTCAGCGCAAGCGTTGGCGATGGGAGGGATGGATCAGCATAGGTAGCTAGCTAACCTGTGGAACGGGAACTCGGTGCGGGATGGAGATAGTGGGGATATCGTGTCCACCGACTTGCGAGCGCCAGGTGAGGAATACATGATGCAAGCCAATGGCGCGAGATGCTAGTTGCCTGGTGTTGTGGTTGTTGGGAGTTGCGGGAGAATCGACAACCCAGGCCAATGTGAGGTAAGGAAGGCGACGGGTTAGGTAGATGGATGTATCAGTTGACGTACACGTCGCCAGTCTATCGGGGTATCATCGCTGAGAAGATCGCATCGAGGTTATGAAGTCCACAAAAGAAAAAAGTAATGTGCAACAATCATCACAGGTTGAGCAGAGCAATAAGATACCGAGAAGCAGATTACGATTGGTCTCTGCGCAGCTTCACCATCATGAGCCACGTTCCTCGAATCCAAAGGGGCTAGGATAGGTCGGTAGATACATGGTACCTTACTCAAGGTATCTCAGGCCCGTGCGAATTGCTCCCCTTGCGCTTTGGGTAAGTGATACTTAGGCACCTTTTCTCTCACGTGAAGACCCCACAATATCAGTACGTATTGTTTGACTTTCGAGAACGGGACGGATGCAATTTCAGGCTAATGCACCACTTTACGCGTGTCGCGCTCAGGGGTCGCGTTTTCCCGGTTACCTTGTCTTACCTGAAGATTTCCCCTGTCCGTCACCCGGTGCAACTGACCAGAAAGCCCCTCCTCACATCCACATTTTCAGCTCTGAATCCTCAACCATCCACAACCGCTTGGTCAATCTTCGCTGGTCACTTCTGTCGTCGCAATCGCAATCGCAACTATGGACCGGCAATCGATTTCCTCGGTTCCCATCTTTGAAGCAAATAACCAGAATGAGGACACTCGAACACAGATCCAGAACCAGCTGGAGAACTTTATCCTCCATTTCAGGCACGACAATGACTACATCTACAGGTGCGTTCTACTGCCGCTGCCGCCGCCGTATAGTCGACCGTGCCATAGCCGCTGACCCGTTTCTTCCTTTCCTCTCTTTGCAGGAACCAGCTCAAAGAAAATGCACTACTCAAAAAGTATTACTGCGACGTCGACATAACCGACCTGATCAACTACAACGAGGAGCTGGCGCATAGACTGGCCACTGAACCCGCTGAGATCATTCCTCTGGTAAATTTTTGCTCCTGCAGGTCTTTTGTTGAGAACACTGTTTTACTAACTATACGTTTCTCAGTTCGAGGCCGCCCTAAAAAAATGCACCCACCGAATCGTCTTTCCTCAGCTAACCAAAATCGATTTGCCGGAACATCAACTTCTGCTCCACTCCAACGCCGAGAATGTATCGATCCGTAACCTGGACTCCATGACAATCGCTCGTCTCGTCAGAGTGCCAGGAATCGTCATTGGCGCATCTGTCATGTCGTCAAAAGCCACCGAGCTGTCCATACAGTGCCGCAACTGCGCGCATTCCGCAACCATTCCCGTTCTGGGAGGCTTTACTGGAGTCACACTTCCTAGGCAATGCGGCAGACAGAGAGTACCGAACGACCCGACCCCGAAATGCCCCCTCGACCCATACTTCGTGCTCCACGAGAAATCAAAGTTTGTCGACCAACAGATCATCAAGCTTCAAGAGGCACCGGATCAAGTCCCCGTGGGCGAGCTTCCGAGACATGTGCTGATATCCGCCGACCGCTATCTGACCAATCGCGTGGTTCCGGGGTCGAGATGTACTATTATGGGCATCTTCTCCATCTACCAGAACAAGGGATCGAAGAAGTCGTCCGCTGGCGGCGCCGTTGCCATTCGCACTCCCTATCTAAGGGCCGTTGGCATCCAAACAGACATTGATCAGACCGCCAGAGGCCAGGCCACATTTTCCGACGAGGAGGAGCAGGAGTTCCTCGAACTGAGCCGGCGTCCGGATTTGTACAACATCATGGCCGACTGCATCGCTCCGTCCATTTATGGCAACCGCGATATCAAGAAGGCCATCCTCTGCCTTCTTCTAGGTGGTTCCAAGAAGATTCTTCCTGATGGCATGAAACTTCGTGGAGACATTAATGTGCTGCTTCTCGGTGATCCCGGTACTGCCAAGTCGCAGCTCCTCAAGTTCGTTGAGAAGTGTGCGCCCATAGCCATTTACACATCCGGCAAGGGCTCTTCAGCCGCCGGTCTTACGGCTTCAGTACAACGCGATCAGTCAACTCGTGAGTTCTACCTCGAAGGTGGAGCCATGGTACTTGCCGATGGTGGTGTCGTGTGTATCGACGAGTTCGATAAGATGCGCGACGAGGACCGAGTTGCTATTCACGAAGCCATGGAACAGCAAACGATATCTATTGCCAAGGCTGGCATCACCACGATCCTCAACGCAAGAACCTCAGTGCTAGCTGCAGCAAACCCCATCTTTGGCCGTTACGACGATATGAAAACCCCCGGCGAGAACATCGACTTCCAAACCACTATCTTATCACGTTTTGACATGATTTTCATTGTCAAGGATGAACACACAAGAGAAAAAGACGAGAGGATAGCGAGGCACGTCATGGGAATTCACATGGGTGGCCGTGGCGTGGAGGAGCAGATCGAGTCCGAGATTCCCGTGGACAAGATGAGGAGGTATCTAAGTTACTGCAGAACGTAAGTCACTTCGCCCTCACTTGCGGCTTGATTTCTACTAACAATCTCATCAAGACGAATGGCTCCTCGTCTCAGCCCCGAGGCCGCAGAGAAGCTCTCATCCCACTTTGTGTCCATCCGCAGACAAGTCCACGCGGCAGAGATGGAGGCTAACACACGATCTTCCATCCCGATTACTGTTCGTCAACTTGAGGCTATTGTCCGTATCACCGAGTCATTGGCCAAGTTGACACTGTCTCCCATTGCAACCGAGGAGCACGTGGACGAAGCCATTAGGCTGTTCCTCTGCTCTACTATGGATGCCGTCAACCAGGGTAGCAACCAAGGAAGCAAAGAGCTTAATGAGGAAGTCACCAAACTAGAGGCGGAGCTCAAGCGACGTCTGGCGGTCGGATGGGGTACAAGTTTGGCCAGCTTGAAGCGCGAAATGGTGGAGGAGAAGGGGTACAGCGAGCAAGCACTTAACCGGACACTGATGGTCATGCAGAGGAGAGAGACCATCATGTTCCGCAACCAAGGAGCGCAGGTGTACAGAAATGCGCTGTAGTGAGCCGGGTTGGATGATTTATAAAGCACAATCAAGAATGGGTTGTGGTAGGCGAGATTTGAAAAGGGGGGCCTAGGTATGCTGCTCATGAAAGAAATGATAATACCATGTCTTTTTGTTGCGCGTTTGGCAGTATTCATTCTATGATCGGATCCTGAAGAGAAAAACCAGTGTATCTATCCCATCTTTGTTACTAGCGGACTGTACATCAATTTACAACGACTTGTCATCCCGGCTATTGTCTCCTGATGGGCCAGAGCGCCACTAAGGTCTTGCTTTCCAGAGATGAATGCCCTCTCTGTTGAGACCTAATGCCCTTATATATCAAGTGTTAATAAATCAATTCGGTACGGGTGTATCGCAGTGCTCCAGGCAAAGGGACAATCGCGTAGATGTGCTTGGTCTCTCCAAGCGTCTTTCAGGAGCATCTAACAGACTTGAGTTCGAACAAGTCCTGATAGTAAGGTGGACCTGAAGGACGAGGAAATTAGCCACATGACATGGAAGATTCCGCGCGTTTCCAGGGCTGCGTGTGGGAGTGATTCAGACATGCCAAGTTTGTCTACAGGCTCAACCAGGTCAAGGGCGTTGGCAGACATGAATCGAACGGCCGCACTCGCGGCTGAGCAATCGGTTTACCAGATGTATGGTTGTCATCCGCGTCTCCGAGGGGACATATTATGGGCAAGAATGTTGTAGCAAGCATACCTTTTAACAAAAGCCAAGCTAATTAGGATTAAGGCTTATGGACAGTGGCGTCTATCCGCTTGTCTGTCCATGTTCGATGGCTGGCATCCTGTTGGCATAATATCACACGCGGAGCAGGCAGTTCAAATTCGGCACGTAATCGGCCGGCACCAAAGAATCTGCGCGAAACAGGAAATAGATCGAAAAGGGCTGCATGTCCAAACTTGCTTCAGGTGATCATCGCATCATGGTAGCCGCACGAGGGGCCCTCGCTGACGATTGTTTTAAACAAGGGCATTATAGTCAATCTCGACACATCCTTAGGAATCGTCAGCAGCGTGGAAGATGATGTAACATCGGGGCAGGCTGGCGATGATTTGAGTAGGTGGTCTTGGTTTTGTTAAGGAAGAAGAGAAATTCCATGAAGTAGCCGCCCGCGTCGCGAAGATTTAAACCCACCGCGAAAAAAAAGTCAGTGCTAGGCCCAACGCAGTGGAGCCGCGGTTGTCATCACGTGACTATGACATGGGGCCTCAGATGGGGGTCAGAAGCAGAGCAGCAAGACTGTGCGAGGTGAGGTGAGGTAAGGTGGTGTGCGACACTGCCGACGGCCTCATCCAGCCACACCATCCTTCCCAGCAGGCTGTGGCCGTCGTCTAGAGTCTGCGGTAAGGTCCCGATAGTCGGTGTCGGGTGTCGGTCGGGGTACGGATGGTCCAGGTCATGGTTTCCTGGGCGATTCAACTCACTGGCGGAACCGCCTTCCCATTCGACGTTAGACGGTGCCTGATTTTGGTTCCGGGTCCCCCAGAGCACTGATGCAGGCTCCTTCCATTCTCCCACTCCCCCCTCCCTTTTTACGGGACGTCTCCTCCCTCTTCCCTCTCGCCCGTTTACCTTCGCTCGGTGATTGACGGGGTCCCTACCTCCCTCTCTCCCCTCCTCGTCTCAGGCAACACCTTATCTTACCTAAGGTAATACTAAGGCGCCCACCCCTCGGATATGTGGGACAGTACGAACCGCACAGTACACATCCTACCAGCGTCAGCGCCAGTGCCAACCAAGTACGTCGGCCACGGCCCAGCCCAATAGCAGAAGCAGCCCAGTCCAGTCGGCCACCCCCGTTCCCGTTAAGCGAGCAAATTGCCTCGCTCATGTGTCCGCCCCCTTCACTCTACCCAGCGCCATTCAGACTTCACTTCCTTCAACTCCACCGACGAACCTAACGCCTAAACACAGCACGAACCGACCACCGATCCTCGACTGCCGCCCATCGCCGTCGGGTTTCCTTCGTTACGAGTGTATCTGCTGCAATTTTTGGTAACAAAGAGGGGAAAGAATAACTACTCTGGAGGACGGTGCTCACGACTGAACGGCTAATTGGAGAGTGGTGCATGACGCTGCATCGGGGGATTGAGAGCCGTCGGCGGTTTGGGGCGACTCGCCACAACAACCTCTTCATCCTCTGATCGAGCCCAGCGCCACCCATCTTATTGAGCGCATCGTGGATTCTACGGGAAACGATTCGGGACGTCAACATCTTGAACAAGCGGTGATAAAATTTCCCCGCCTTTCCGATTTGAATCCGCTGAGGCTGCCACCACCTCCTCCCTGGTACTCCGAATTCCTCATCTGACGTCGCCGACGATAACGACGAAGACGAAGTCAATATAAACGACGACGAAGACGATACCGACGCAGACGACGACGACGAGAAGACGAACGAGCCTCTTCGCAATAGCAACTGCAACGTCAACATGTCGTTCCACCCCCAAACCCCTCAGAGTCCTTCGCAGTTTTCTCCTGGCACTTCCGACCTCACGTCGAGCATCAACAGTTCGGCACCGTCAACAACTACAACTTTGCCAACTCCTGCACATAGTGTAAACGGAAGCGCATCACAGCTCGACATGTCTCAGGATATCGTCATGGGCGACGACTCGCCCCACAAGCGCAAGCGCCCATTCGAAGATCTAGGTGATCGAGAGCAGAAGAAAGCCCACATCGAGGATAGCAAAACTGGTATCAAGGCACTCCACCTGGATGTCGGAGAGAAATACCTACTTTGCCAAACTCGTAAGGCTCCCTTCACAGTATCCCGTTCAAGTGACAGCTTGTCTTGTTCAAGTCCCCTCCCCATGATGCATTCAGTTTTCTGGACCGATTTCATGTCGAACATCATTCGTTAACCCTGAGCTCAATAGCACACCACGAGAGACTGCCGCGAATCACGGAAGATCTCTTCGAGATGTTCGGCTTGACGGGTATCGCAGCCGAAGTCGCCCGCGAAAAGCCCAATGGTGAGAAGAACGCTCTTCGTAAAACCTACAAGGGTCAGATCAAGAAGCTAGGGATTCTCGGCCGCTTTGATTCTGTTGCACAAGACTGGGATGCTCCGAGGGAAAAGAGAGATGGTGAGGGTGGCGACAAGAAACGGGAGGTTTACCACGGCTTCAGAGAGCTTTTGGAGATGCCGGATGCCGAGTTTTGGAACTCACGGCAAGATCCCATTACCAATGGACTGTCTGGGTCTGTTAAGTCGGTGCTCAACAGAGCCCTGACAATGGGCAAGGGACCGATACCTGTTAAGGACTGGGACAGCTCGGTGCTCGGGGATCTTCCCCCTGTCGGCGCAGACACCATGAAGCCGGGTTTTGCTGGCAAGGCGACAGCACCAGGCACGCCGTCCGCAACCACGCCGAACCCTTTCGCGCGTAAGCAACAACAAGTGCCTCCCGGCGCGATTCGCCCGCAGCGGACCACTAAGAAGCGTGGCTACGGCGAGAACAGCTACGAGGGCTATGGAGAGGGCTTCCCCGATGACGGCTATTCCACGGGAGATGGCGACGACAGGGGAGGCCAAAAGCGTCGCAAGAAGGTTGGTGATGCTTCGCCCAGGCCGCCTGTGTCTGTCTCTAACTCTGCCCCAGGATAGCGGTAACGGCCAGGCATTCCCGAACACGATGCGTCCTCAAGGTTACGGCTCGAGCGCCGTGGGTGCCTAGCAGCCGCCCACGACGAAGAAGACGGCGAAGCGTAGCCCCCGCTCATAGCGAAGGATGGGGTGCTTTACTCACATGGGTTCTGCACGCTTTTGTTTGAGCACACCAAACACTTTGGACTGTCTACAGGTCGTTCTTCGGCGGGGCAATTACCGGCAAAGAGGACCATGGATGCGAACGGTTGACGCCCACTTGAATCAAACAAATGCCGTTTCGAGTGTCGCCGCATGGGATGGCGGACATTCCCCAACTTTTGATGATTTTAACACTCCAGCAGGGCGTTCCGGGGAACAATTCTTTGACTTTTTCTTGTCTTATGTTTTATATCTTTATCATCACGCATTCAGTCAAGGTTGGCAAATGAAATATGACCGACTGAGGGACGGGGGCAAACAAAAAAAAATACCACGCGGTTTGAAGAGAGAGGGCATGGCATGTACAGAGGCTGCTACGAGGGGACGGATTCATTATAACCATGACCACCACCATTATCATCACCATCATCATACCGGGCGGAAAATCCCAGAAGGGCAGCAGGATCGTTGTAGCACTAACACGAGTAATTCAAATAGAAGAAAGGCCTTGAAACGCCCTTACATTGGTAACGATCGCCACGGCTGACTGAGTGAAACACGAGTGTGAAGAGGAAAATTTAAAGATTAACCTGGCTCCGTTCGAAAGTATCTCGAGGCAGCTACTACTTGCAAGACCTAAACCGCCATAGCCGTGAAGGGGTTTAGAATTACGTGGGCTGAACCTTTTCCCCTCCCCCCTTCGCAATCCCATCTAGGGACTACGACATCTCCAAGATGGCCCTCACGCTCAGGTCGTCCTGGACCCATCCGATGATTCGCTCGCTCACCTCGCCGATTAGTTTGTCATACTGCGGCCCCTGGAAAAACAGCCCGCAGTGGGCGCCGACCTCGTCCATTCCCTCCATGAAGACGGGCACCCACGTCTCGTCCCGTTGACCGTTGACCTTGCCGGGGAGCGTGCAGAACTTGCGCTCCTTCTTGGGCTTGGGCTCATGTGCCGTCGACCTGGCTGCGAATCCATTCTGCGTCGTCGCGTTTGCCCGCGGCGGCAGTGCCGGGGGCGTGCTCGTTACCCCTGGCGCCGGCGACGCTTCTGCTGCCGCCGCCGCTACTGCTGCCATCTGGGCCTCGGCCTCGGCCTCAGCTTGCTGTCGTTTATGGTCGTCTTCTACTTCTCTTCTGCGGGCAGCCTCCTCTGCCTGCCTCGTCCTCTCCTCGTCCGCATGCCTCATCCTCTCGGCCTCTTGTCTCATCCTCTCAGCCTCCTGCCTCATCCTGTCGTCCTCCTTCTCGAGTCTCTGGGCCTCCCTTTCAAGCCTCTGCTCCTCCTTCTCGAGCCGTTGCGACTCCTTGAGGGCCTCCTTTTCCGCCCTCCTGCGACGCTTTTCAACGAGCTTCTGGCGCTCCTTAATAGCCTTGTCCCGGCTCTTCACGGCCTGCTCGTAAGCCTTTTGGGCTCGCTTCGCTTCCTTCTCGGCCTGCTTCCGTGCATCCTTGTCCGTGTACCTATCGAGGTCGGGAGGTGCAGGCTGTTGGGGAACTTCGGGAATTGGGGGAAGTTCCGCGTCCTCTGTCGCGCCGCCGCCCGCAGCTGTCTCGCGGCTGTTTGCTTCTCCAGCGATTATGTTCGGATTATCCTCGGCCGGGGAGGAGGAATCCGCGCCTTCGGTAGGCTTCTCTTTTTCTTTGCCCTTCGATCCGGGCTGATCTTTCGTTGTGACGCTGTCATTTCCACAACTGTCGGGTAGCGAGGCTTCGCAAGGTCCATCGTTGAACTGAGCCTGCTCCTTCTCTTGGAGCGGGGACAGTTTAGAGTCCACTGCCTCGATGGGCTCTAACATCTGCATAGGCTCCAGAATCTCCAACTCTCCGCTTCCGTCGGAGTTCTGGACGGAAATTGTAGGCGTTGAGGGCGGGTGCGGCGATAACTGTGAGCTGACGTCGAGAGCACTCCGTGACGCAAAGTTTGAGTCAGGAGGCGAAGGCGACTTGGGCTTCTTGACTCTTCCCGTGCTGAGGGTATAATAGTTAACGAAGCGCACCCTTACAGGGGAAGGTTGGTGCATGTTCTTTCCGGAGTTGTTATCGCCCCTCAGGTGTTGTAGCGGATCGACGTCCTCCAGAGCTCTGAGCTTGTTGTAACGGGCTTTCAGGCCGGGGTAGTCCGCCAAGCAGCCGCCAAACTCAAGATGGGACATGACGTGGTTTTTGGTTGCGTCCCAGATGCCTTCGGCGCTGTGCTTCTTGGCAAAGTGTGCCAACCGCTTCATAAAGGGGCGGTCTTTCAGATTCATATCGTTGAAAAAAGGGGGGTTAAAGAACGGATCCGGTTTTGACGGTGGGACGCTAGAGGACGAAAAGGAAGGGGTGTTACTGTTGCTCGGCGAGAGTTCTGCGTCCAGCGATGAAGACAACTCCAAGTTCGACATGGACGGGTCCGGACTGGACAAAGCTGAGTTGGTCGGGCTTAGGTAGGATAACGAGCCTTCGTGCTGGTCATGGCCCTCGTCGGGCGGTGGCGAGGCTGGTCGAAACAAGCTCGATATCCCGGCGACGACGATGCCAGGATGCAGTCCAAGGAATGGCGAGTCCAGGGAGACGGTACCGAGGATACGATGTTTAAACGGTTGGCGTCTATAAGGATGCTGGTTTGGCTTTGATGGCAGTTAGACTAGGGATTGGATTTTGAAGTTCTGTTACCAATCATACCATTAATGCGACTTCTGCGGCGAGCAGGCCACCCATGGAGTGGCCGACGAGAACCACGTCCGTTGTCTCGGATTCGTGAGGTTCCAACCACTGACTGAAGTTATCGCGTGCCACATCGATGGCCTTGTACGTCTTATAGCGGGGGTAGATCTTGGAGTGAACGACGTGGCTCTCGATGAGGGCCTCCTTCAGGTAGTTGTGGACATGAGCAGGGAAGGACCTGAAAGACGACTCGTTGCCGTAAAAGCCATGGATGTAAATGATCAACAGAGTCCGGCGATTGTCCCCGGGCCGGTCCGTAACGGACGGAGCAAGTGACTGAGCCGAGGACGATCTAGGGTCGGCCAGACGCCACTTGGAGTCCAGAATACCGTAATCTGAAGCCCCAGCTGTGCTGGACGTTCCGTATGCGATAGCTGGTGAGGGCGGGTGGAGGGAGGAGGAGGCGGACCCATTGCCACCAAAACCGAAACCGGGACCGGAGGCGGATGCCGAGGCGGAGATGGAGTAGGGCGGCGGCGGCGCGGATGAAGACGAGGATGTGTCGTACGGGTAGCTAGCCATGACGTCAATCCTTGTGCCCGCGGGGTTCTAAGGGCATGCAAGTGTGAAGCAGATCGGAGTGAGTGAGAGAGCGGCGTTTCCAAGGGCGGTAGCAAATCGAGCGGGGACGGAGCCAAAGGCGACGGGAGATTGATTACTGGCAACCCAACGCAACGTATCAATTGGTCAGGTACTTGAGAGCCTCAAGTGGATGCTGCGAGACAAAGCTGGAGGTTCCAGTATCGGAGTAAGATACAGAGTAGGTAGTGCCGCAGGAGGATGTTTCGAGCTCGTTCACGACCGGCGGACTTTTAAGCCTAAAAACCCATGGTCCCAGACAAGTGCCTTGTTTTTCTGTCTGGCCCGAGAGCGTGCATGATAAGAGGCGATCGAAGGAGAGGTTACTTTGCCATTTGTATGGCTAGGAAGGTGAGGAAAAAGACCTGACAAGAAAGGTACGACGGACGATGTACCTTTGGCGTGAGGTGACGGGAGGTACGTATTCCTTCTGTAAAAGGTATACGAAATGGAGTCGGAGTCAGAGGCCACAGGAAATACGCGGAAAACAGGACGAAACGCGCGACGCTAAAGTGGTTTGTGTTTCTTGGGCTGTTTCCATTCCGCTATTGCGCCGCTGCTGCGCCCATTTTTCCAGGCGGACAGGCCCCTCCTCAGCCTCTCTCACGCTTTTGACTCTTGGGCTCGGATTGACACTGCCGCTTCTCTCATGTTTCGTCGTTGCCCAGATCATGTATGGACGGTCAAGTCCACAGTAGAGGCCAGGTCGGCACCTGCCTCTGCTTCCAAGCCAATGTACGGATAGCTAGAAGTACTTTTAATGAGCAGGGAAGGTAGCGTTGGGTCGAATAGCGTTACGAACAGCAAACAGACAGCAACGTAGCGGCCACCAGCAAAGGGACGGGAATGACGACATGCCCCATCGAGCGCGAATCCTATCTACCCCTATATACGGATAACGGCAGTTTGATGCCGTCTTTGCGTCTTCTGGCCTCTGGGGTTCTCGAATGCACGTCCGTCGACACGTGTATCGAGATGTCTTCGTGCGATGCCATGGTCCTCACTAACCCACATCCACGAATAAGCCGAAGGTGATGCGCATCAAAATCTAGTCGGAGTAGGACATGTGCTCCTGGTGGTTTACTGAGTCAGCACCCAACTCAACAGTTCTGTAATGGAACCCCAGAAATCAACTGTGACAGGCATGGAGCCTGTTCAAGCCGAACAAGAAGAATGGCCGGCTGCTGCTGTCCACTGCTTAGGGATAGGATAAACCTTTCTGCTGGGCATTGGTCTGTTCAACGAGCACTTCCCCAGGTACCCACGCAGCTCTCGTCACACAGCTGCGTTGAGCGTTTTCAGTTGTGCACCACAACGGGCATATCGTGATGTTGCTGCCAGCAGAATAGTTTTGGTTGGGTGTTCAACGGCTGATAGGCTGCGGCAACGCATTTGGCCTTCCCCTGTGTATGTACGCGTCGTGTCGGTCGCAGGGACGGCATCGGAAACGTTTGTCTATTCCGGTTCGAACTGCGTCTCCAAGAGTAGGTCCCTCAGGAATGCATGAGCTCGAACCGTGCCTGCTGTTTGTCTCACGCCTTTGCTCATCATTGAGAAAAAGAGCATTAGTGTTGCCCATTGCTGCTTTGTTTCTGACTTCCTATTGCCGGCATCACATTGTCCCTGCCCGACAGCAACGCACATTTTGAGTTTGATTCAAAATCCGACCCTGGGCATATGGTTCCTCCAAAAATTCAGGCTCGCAGAAGACCGACAGTGATTGCGTTCCTTCGACCGCACCGGCCATATTGCTCGATTTGGGGGCAGATGGGAAGCCGGGAGATTACACCGATTGGATTGGGGACCCATTGTCTCGAAGCTCCTAGGGTATCCGTAGAGTTGCGGTGTTTGTCGATCTTTCTCTCCCTTCCCTTCCCTCTCCTTCCTTCCTTTCCTGTATTGCCTGGGGTAGGTACATCGTGCCACGAAGGGAAGAGAAGATCAAGGAAAAGAAAGGGCGCCGACAATAACATGTCTTGCACGCTATAGACGGCACCACGTTGCGGCATGGACCGCGACCAGCCCTCATTTTCAGGTGAGTCGACGAACGGGGACAGGACACCACAGTAGCTCGCAACGCAGACTTTGGAGACGGGGCACTGACCATCATAACAAGAACAACAACATCTGTCCAACGCCATCATCGTCATCATCAAGGATATCAGCCGTTCCAGTGAGACAGCGACAAAACCCATGAGAACAGTACCCGCTTGTATGTGACCGATCCTCTTTGTATCTCAGGTCCCTACCCTCTGTGCGCGTCGTGAAAGTGAGCCCGAGGACTGTTTCAAGGCAGACTTCTTAAGAACAGATGTAGAAACCCCATCACTTGAGGTGGAGGCAGAGATGCTGTTTGACACAACACACGTATATACGCTGTGTGCCCGTCGCCAAACTGTATACTATGTAGTACACCATCGTCGTAAGTTGCATCAACTACACAGCATTTCTAGCAGCGTAAAATCCCCTTGGCCAAAACCAAAAAGCTCCACCACCTCCATCACCTCGTCCGGGTTTATAGGAGGGATTACGTACAGCCGTGGAGTTCCGCCGGCACATAGTTGCTTGGAGGCACAACAGGGCCTTGCCAGACCAGGGCAAAGACAAGAAAAGATATCGGGCAATATCAGAAATCCACTGCGGAAACTTGGCCAACATTCGTACTCAAGCCAGCTAGGGTATGAGAATCTGGGAAGGGGGGCCTGTCCCCCAGTGTTTGTTTCGGCAGAACGAACTTCGTTCCATGATCGACGAGGTTGCCAAGTTCAACGGTCGGGCCAGCAACCCCCTTTCCCCCGACAGAGATTCCGGATTGGGGACAGAGTGTACGGAAATGCTGCCGTGCATTGGCAGCCTGCTGGACGAGCCCTTCAAGTTCGAGCTCCTCCAAGAGCTCCGGCCCTCGGTATGTGGGCGCGTTCTGTCCGTCAGTTTCGCCAATCCCACGGAACTGTCTTGTCGTAGGTTGCACATAGGACGGGCTTTCACGTGGCTTTGGCGTACACGGATCGCTCAACTGTGCACAAGCCCCCAAGCGAGTATAACATAAAATAACATGCCGATATGTGCGCCGCAACGTTAGGGGTGAGGTGACATGCCCAACAGGCAATATTCACCTCGTATAAAGCGGCTACGTGCTCTGCGAAGCCAGCGGTTCTCTGCGGATTACTGCCCTGGGCATCCCCTTGGTTGTGTCCGCAATACCATGCGGTATTATTATGCGTTTCTAAGGTTGGTCCGTTTCGTTTCGTCCACAGGTTCTCCGGGTATGGCTGTATAGGAGCCCCACACCTGGACGGGACAGAATCATGGAGTTCAGGCCAGCCAAGGCCTTGAAATGCAGGTACGGCGCACAGTGCCACCATAGCTGCAGGTTGCGGAAGGTTACTAGCAGATGCCAATCCATCAGGAAGCTTCTAGCCACGAGTTCCCCCCCGTTGGTTGTCGTGCGTGTGTGTGTGGGTATGGGAGAGAGTGTGTGTGCGGCTTGGAGAGAATACGAGGTCGACCCTGACGATGGTTTGAGGGCTGACTGGGAATGGCACGAAACACCATGCAAAAATTCAGAGTCCGGGCGACGCCATGTTCTAGCCAGGTATCCTTGGTGCGCGACACCTAGATGCAGGACAATGCCTTGTGTGGGCTGGCAGTGGGCAGCTTCCAAAGAGAATATTGAGTCACCGCCAACCTCGGTCGGGAAACGGACTGGCGAGGGAGAGATTACATGGCGAGATTCGCGAGGTGCATGGAACGATTCTCCCTACCACTATCCGTATAGCAGAGATGCTGATATTCAGCGAACAAAGTGTGACTGGGCAAACGAAAACGTCTTTTCCTTTTCGGCGTGGGAGCGGATAAATGTTTTCTTTTTGTCTTTGTCGTTGGCTTGGACTGGGCGTGGGTGGCTCGTATTTCGCTCGGGCTGAGATGTGTCTGCCCAGGTAGCTAGGTCAGCACCCGGCCGTCGAGAATTCGCCTAGGTTACCTAGTTGACGACCGCATGTCATGTCAAAATGGAAGTGAATAGAAGTGCAGGTGGAAGTGAAGGTAGAACTGAAAGTGTTCTAGACCTGTAGAGTCTCGGACTGAGCCTCTAGCAAGCGGATGCCACGACGCATATCTCAAGGCGAAATCAACGGCTCCGATCCAATTCCAGTCGGCGCGCAGAGGCTCGGAAAGTTGTCTGCCCACAGACCCGTAGCCAAAAAAAGGTACAGAGCATGCCACACCTACTTTGGTAAGACGCAGTTTTTCATTCTGAGGTACCTTGTGTGAGGTAAGAGGGAGGGGGAGGGACGTCTTGGCCAGATTTTTCGTCTTATGCATCATCACATTACCTCATCCCAGTTCATCTCATCCCGCGTTACCATCTCCCATTGCTTGACGCATGTTATGCCGTATTTGTTCGGTCGGATCTGGCGCCCCCCAAGCCTTGCTAGTTTAGTAAATGCTGGTTGAATCTTGAGACGCCGCCATCCAGTCATTGGTTTGCTCTTCACCTTCAACCTGACATGCGCGGATGGGATGGATATGGGTGTACTTTGCTTGCCTGGGCCTCCCTCAAACCCTTCCCTTCCTCCTTGCTACAGGTTCTTTCTTCGGTTTGCCAACAGTGCAGATCCGTTGGACTGTGAGGTCACAGCCCATCGTCTGTCTCATGTTCACGTTCATTTTCATTTTCATGTCCATGTCCATGGGGCCCCTCCCCTGCCTCGTCTGTCCTTCTCCAGTGAATGTGGTGTTCCCCTCCCTACCCCCGGTGATAGTGGACTGTGGGAACAGCCCACTGCGACCCTCTCGGGCATCTGGTTGGTCAATGGGGACCCGATGCTCTCCAGCTAGCAGCCACTCGCCCATATCAAGCGAGATTATCGAAATCTTGTCATCTGCAGTCTTTCTGCAGTGTGGTGGTTCCTCCCCAATCCCCCAATCCCAATTCCCAGTCAAGGAAACAAGGTGCATCAACGTGAGGTGGGCGTCGAAGCGCTCTCGTTTTCAGGTACCTTGACTTGCCGTGTGTGTGTGTGTGTGTGTGTCTCTCTCTCTCTCTCTCTCTCTCTCTCTCTCTGTCTCTCTCGCGCGCAATTTTTTATATGTTTTTTTTATCTTAATCCTTCGGGCCCCCGATGCCTGTTATTTCCATCACGGAACCCCCAGGGAACTCACTCCACTTGCTCAATGTCCTATCTTCCTCCTCCTTCCCTTTTCTCGTTTCCCCCTCCCCTCTCCCTCTCTCTATCCTCTTTCGCCCCTTTTTGACAACGCCGCCATGCCATCGTCCTGATCCATCGGCCATGAGAACTGGCTGATGCAAGGGAGACAAAGGATCTCGCGCCTACGAACAAACGAGAAACGGCTGAGAAACAGGACTCATTCACGGTTCTCTCAACCAGAGAAGAAGAGGAGGAGAGGTTTGTTTCTTTGAATAAAACGCCCGTCGACGCGCAACGAGGGAAGATTGTCTGTTGGCTGCTTGATTGCACATTTCGCGCCCTGGGGCCCGCTGCTGGACTGGCACCACCACAAGCAGACCACACCGGTCCACTCGACGAAAGGAACCAGACCAGACGATGCTATTCACCTTTTCGACACGGCAAGAAGCACGCCACGAAATGGAATCCGAATAAGTCGATCAAACGCCAAACTACCTACCTATCGTTCGTTACCTTGCTACACATTTACAAGTACACATACGTACAACCACTGTCGCTCGTTATCATCTGCATCTGATTACCCACCTTGTTCTATCTTTACCTTCTGCTCCGCCTACCCCCGTTGACTTCGAGACATCATTGGATTGGGCCAAATCGATCCGCCTCCCTCGAAAGTACCAAAAAAAATACCAACACCGAACCCAACCGGAATCGGGCAGTGTGGCAGCTCAGCCTCCTGTCCCCAACGCCACGTCTACACGATGACTAAATCACTGCGCGGGTCTTCACTCCCTCAGGCCCGCTCATACCATCACAATCATTACCATCTACACAACAAACGCGCCGCAGCTGCCGCAGAGAACCCTCATCACCACCAACATCGCCAAGTCGACGAAGCTAGCCCCGATCCAACTCCAACTCCCACCCCCACCACTACCGACAAGGTGGCAGAGTCCAGCACCGCACCCCCGAGAATCGTTGTCCAGACCGTCTCGCTCATTCAAATAGTCGATGCCTCCGGCGTCCCTCTCGGGATCCAGACCATCTACCCAACCCAACCTTCCGCCACCGTGCTTGACGAATCGACCTCCAGTACTGCTCTGGGTTTCTCCATAGCAGCGCTTCCGTCCGACTCACCGACTCCACTGCTAGCCCCCCAGGCTTCCAGCACTTCGAATGATGACATATTCTCGGCACCTCCGTCGACGACACCATCATCTGCCGATCCCTACGCCAGTCAAGACATTCCCTTGACGTCCGATCTTTCATCTTCAGTGACACCATCTTCGGCGGCACCATCACCGTATCCAACGTTGAGTGCCGCCTCAAACTCAACCATTCGTACGTTTCATCCGCTCCAAGTGGCTTTGCTTACCAGGCCAAGGTTGCTAACCAACTACCAGCATTCCTTACCTCGTCAAACTCTTCTTCTACGTCAGTCTTTACCACAACCGATTCATCGACTCAGCGCTCGTCCGATTCGACAAGCTCAACGTCTTCCTTACTTTCTTCACTTTCCTCTACTTCAACCTCATCCTCTAGCTCCACCGGACTAAGCACGTCCACTTTCACAACAACCGTTTCATCGACTCTTTCCGCCGACCCCACAGCATCAGGAGATGGGACCATTGGTGGCGCCGGTGCTGGAGGAGCTGATCAACCAACGGCTACATCATCAACGACGGGAAATTCCGACAACGACAACACATCCACGCCAACCGGAACGGTGGTGGGAAGCGTCGTGGGAAGCTTAGCTGGTGCGGCCTTTCTTATGGTCCTGGTCTTCCTCGCACTTCGGTGGAGGAAGCGCTCAGGTGGGAGGTTCCGACTGAGTGACAGCACCGCGGGTGGCAAACGAGGCATTCTTAACGGCACGGACGGCCGCGACGGCAGCAATGGCGGCGGAATGGTCCAGCGCTCCTTATCTTTTGGTCCGACCGCAGCCGCCGCTGGTGTAGCAGGCGCCGCGACTGCGGCGGCTGCTACGCCTTCCTCTAGGATGGCGAGCGAGCCGCCCGAAACCGCCGAAAAGGGTTTTGTTAAAGTAGCCGGCAGGAAGTTGCCGTCGGTGCTACAATCCGGGGGCGACGGCTACACGGACCCCCGCGAAGGGGCCGCAAACGATGACGAGTCGGTCTACTTCCGTGATTCCCAGGCATTCTTCGACCCGAATGGAGCTACGACTCTGCCCAATGGACAGCCTCGGCTCGCGCTCGGCTCGCCGATGAGACCTGTCAGTGGTGTAGTGATCGTTAAAGATGGGCCGGCCCGGACGCCAGTTACGGAATCAGCTCCGTTCCCGGATACCAAATCGACCTTTTTCCCGTTGCAGCCGCCGGCGCGGGACCCAATCGGTCGGACCTTGACGTCGCAAGACGGGTCAAGAGTTTCCCGGGGCTCGGGTTCGAAGTTCACAGAAGACATGTGAATCTTCCGTCGCTGCTATCTTATTTTCTTTTATTTTTTACTTTTTAACCGCTAGCCAGTATGTCGGCTGGTTCTACGCGCGTCGATGCGTGTTGTACATTCTCACCATCTTGAACGATAATTCTTAGTATCTGTGTGGGGTTTGGGGGAGGCTTGCTCTTTTCGTTTTTGTCAGGCTCTACGACGGCATATGGAACGGCGTTGACGATGAGTTGGGCATGTTTGATACGAACTCGCACCAGCAAGGCGGAAGCGAGGCGGATTTCGCAACGAGAGCCGGATGCTGGCGCGCGCGTGCCGGTTTGAGGCCGCAACGGCATCGGCCAGGTGCGGCAGGAATTCGAGCCGGACAAGCGTTTGCTTGCGCGTAGATAGATACATGTCGCCGCCCTCGGGGATTGAGGTAGGCGGGTAGATACCGGACACCTTCAGCCAAGATGGCAAAACTCCATCTACCTAGATACGAATAATGTCCTGCCTTGTTCAAGCGCAGTGTTTCTCGCTGTCAACCATGCAGACCTTATGCGACGTGAAGGTTGTTGCCGGACTTGGCTCCGATGCCACCCGTTCCTGTCATCGGGGTGAGGTCCATGGGCCTCGTACCGCAGCCATACCGGATGACTTGGACCAAGCAAATGGATGTTCACAGAGGTGAAAAAAAAAAAAAAAAAAAANGGGTGTTGTTGGAAAGCGGATCTCTCTGAGCGATATGGTCCGGTGGATGATATTCCCATACGCTGGTGGACCACATGGCAGGCTGCCTCTCGCTGAATTCGCAAACCTCGGGAAGCCAGCAACCCGGACCCTGAGTTCGTCAGGACGCGACATGAAGATTGCAGGTACCAAGAAGGTGGAGCGGGAAAGGGTGGAAAGAAGGGGTGGGGAGCCCAAAACAGCGGACACGCGCATCGGCCTGCCACCGGAACGAGTCCTCGACTTCTTGGTTGAGGCGGTTCTTGTGAGACAGACATGAAACGGATGGAAAAGTCGTATCGTAGCACTGTTCCCACACACACACACTCTCTCTCTCTCTCTCTCTCTGCCTCTTACTTATTTTTTCTCTCATCATTTCGTATCCTATCTGAACTTTGGAGGCGTACCGCTTGGACCCTGCATGACAAATTCCCCACGTCTGTGGCTACCTGAGGCAAGGGCAATGTTGAAGTGCGGTACCTTTTTTCCCACCATGCGCCGTTTCTGTCTTGCCCGAGGCTGTCTCTGTTTGCCCGCCCGCCCTGTGAATGATTACTGACAGGCGTCGTACAGTGATTGGACTACGCCGTTGAGCTTATACAACCGGCCTGAGTGTGTCATCCATCAGCTGTTTATTGTTGTTTCCCATCCCATCTGCATATGCCTAAGACGAGATGAAACGGATGGTGCTGGGCTGGCCCACGCCAACGCTGTATGTTAATGAACGGATGAGCTCGATCGCGTGATCTCTCCGTCCAGCATGATAACTCGGAACCTTGACCACATTTCTACGCAGGTCGTCGTCTGTCGACAGGGGAAGCTCGAGTACACGCGAGGAGCGCAGCGGGATGGTTTGAAGGACGTCCCGCTCCGCGCTCTCTCCTTAGCCGAGTTGACGCAAGCGAGACTTTTGACCCCATACTGTACAAACTCATCTGGGAGTGACACCTGCATTGCCTCATGAGAGAATGGAGCTCCTCTTCGTCCGTGCCTCTTTGCTGGCCAGGGCTTCCATTCCGCAGAACCGCAGCATGAGACTGAAGCTCGCCGTGAGAGCCGGAAATCACCTCATCATTGGCCCGACTTCCTTTATCTCGGCATGCCTCACCCACCCGCCCCCATGTCTACTTTTACGGCCGTCCGAAGGCCCGAACTACGGCACCGATGGCATCTGCTTCCGCCCGTCTGGGGACCGCCCCTGTTCTGGGGTTCGTCCTCGACGAGAAACTTTTGCATCGTAACGGGACTCCGCGCAATCCATCTGTCGGCGCCGGTAAAACTCGACGGGCAAAGGCACGAGGAAGGAAGGCGGTGACTTTTCCCTTCTTCTCACTTGGTCTTGCTTCCAACGGCCGACCTTAGTCGCGAGGGGGGCATCTCAAGTTGCGACTGGACGATCTTCCGCAAACCCTCCTCGACATCTGGTACACCACATGCATGGACCCAGTCCAAGAGCCGACTGATTACTGACGGGACCGGGGGGGGGGNTGGTCCACTGGTGTCGCCCCATGATGTTGTGCGCTCGGGAGGCTCGGATCAGACAATCAGAGTCTCTCCCCCTCCATCTCAGACTGGATGTTGACCTTTCGCTTCGCTCCTGATGGTGACTTTTAATGCGATGCCAAGAACACTCTTCTACGCCTCGGCGGCGAAGAAGTGCTAATAAGCTGTTGCCATAGCTTTAGCAAAAGGTAAACCTGTTACTGGCGAAGTATCAATGCCGCCATATCGCAGTCGACTGACGCAGGTTGCCCTGCGTTAACAGGCCAGAGCCCGGGGGAAGGTGAGCTGTTGCAGGGTTTTACGGTCGGGAGGCATGGAAGCTCGTATGCAAACTTACTCGCCGGCTTCCTCTGGTTGATATGGTTGCGCTCCATGCCTGCCACAGCAAGCCGACCCCTTGTCCCTTGGGAGCCAGGCCGAGGTTTTGAGATGCATCCGAGCCCGAGAAGCTTCGCCCGTCGGAGGAAAGCCAGTGGTGTAGGTCTTCGGGGCTGGGGAAGGGCGCCTGATTGTGTGAAGCCGGGGGAAACCCCTTTGGTGAAGATCTCGTCCCGTGTTCTGTGATAGCCAAAGGATGTGCATCTCTTGGATGGGTCATTTGAATTCTGGCGGCGCGTATTCGGATGCTTTCGACATGCCGCGGGAGGACGAGTCTAGAAACCATTGATTGTCCAAAGTGGGTGCGCGGCACCGCACGAGCTAGCGACGGAAGCCTGTCAAGCTGAGGTGGCCCATATGATTAGTTACGCGAGGGTTGGTTGCACATGTTGCCGTGCCAGGGGTTGCAAACTGACAGATGGAGGGAATGACCAGGATGTCGTAGATTGGGGCCCAGCAGGAGGTGGAGGAGCAGGAGGGAAGACTGAGACAAGAGCATCCCCCGCCAACACAAACAGCGTTGGGAATTGGTCGGAATATCCCACATATCGAGACGGATCGGATCGGTGAGAGGGAGACGGAGGGACAATGATGTGCAATCAAAGACGACGAACCAGGACTGCTATAGAGAAAGGGAAAAAAAAAAAAAGGGAAGAGGGCCCCGTAGTCAAAGGCTGGAGAACNCATACAACGTACAACGTACATCAGACAACTGCATCCTTGCAGATTTGAATTGCCTATCCTGGATTTGCGTTGTGTGGTTCGCCATTCCAATACACTAGTGGTCTCTGGGCTGTTTGTGCATCCATATCCCCTGACGGATCTAGATCCATGACCTCACCTCCACCTTGATTTGTCTTTTTCTGCTTTTGCCCCCAAAAAATACTGTGCCTGTCTTTCGTGCATGGTGGCTTTGCGGTATGGTACATGTCGCAGCTCATGATTCGTGAGGTGCAGCAGCGAACGACAAATAACGGTGAGACGAGACGAGTCGAGGATGGGGCTGGGAGGGAGTTCCTAACGATCGCAATAAAAGGAGAGAGAGAGAGACAGAGAGAGAGAGAGAGAGAGGGTCTTTGTTAAACAGGAGAGTATCGCCCAACACCCCATCGACAACAGACAAGACACAGCCTTTGCGCCTGGCGAAAATTTTGGGTGGGAAGTCTACAAATTTGGGCAGTCCGAGACGGCTTACAACAGAACAGTAGTATATCAGAATGGGAAAGAAAGTTTCCGGGACTGATCGGAAAACGTGGCAGGCGGGAGAGAAGAGAGACTCGGTCTGTAACATGGACTTGATGCATTCAGTCTTCCCCAGTCTTTGGCCCCGGTATCCCTACCAGGCATCTTGGGGTTTAGGTAGGTTAATGGGATTCCATCTGTAAGGTACACTGCATACCAACAATACCCCTGGCTTCTCCTGCCTCCTCGCCGCCCTCTGCATTCTCCTGTGCGTCTTCCACTACTACTACCGTGTCTCTGGTGTCTGCATACACATCGCTTCCTCTCCGCGGCTGTCTTGTCTTGAATAAGGTGAAGAGGTTGGTACGGTGGCACGGTACTTCCAGGATGCCCAGGAACCTACGGCACCTCACATACTGATGCTCATAGTACCAGTACGTAAGGGAAGGGAGGGGGAGCACTCGGGCCTTGACTAAGCCCCTCTATGACAACGACAATCCACAGGTTGGGCGGGAAGAAGGTGGTGCGGGCATCCATATCGAAACATGACAAGCATCCCCCTCCTCTTTCCCTTTCCCAATCCCCCAATCCCTCCCCGTCGTCAGACGAGCTACGCCCCCTGGCTGACCAATGCCACTCCCACCAGTGTCACTGCAAGCACACTGACGATTGACAAATGAGTCTTGTCGTCTGCAACTCTGTAACGGGGGAGGCAAGGCCAGGTAAATTCTTGTGTGATACCGACAATGCTGCTTTGTGCATCGCCCGTTTTTTCTGTCTCCTCGTCCTCCTTGATCCACAGCATAAGCATTTACCTTGGTTTACTCCGTCCCATCATTTTCATTTTCATACCTTGCTCTCTCTTCCTGCTCTCCCCCGTTTCCTTCCCCTTCCCCATTCTGTCAACCTTCCAGGCGTCTGAACGTGATAGTTCCCCTCTGTACCGATACTCACTCGTCTTTCCCGATCAACGTTCACGCCGCCCATCCCTCGACTTGTCGACGCATGATTCTACGAGAATTTGTATGCTATTGCAACGTATCAATTCAACCATCAACCACGACCACGACCGTGACCATCACTGATACTCACCCGAAGCCCGAGTCCAGACCAGATCCTGACGGACGAATCCCAAGCTTCGGACTTTCGCTCATTGCCTGACCGCTACCGGCACTCGACGTAGACTCTGCCATCCCACCAAGGCTTCGAGTCTTCCAACACTTCACCTCTCGTACCATCCACTTGGCGTTATCAGGTCTACCCAAGCCACTTGCTTTACCGAGCGAATGACAAGAGGCAATCGGCCGCCGCTACGCTAGCCATTCCACTACGTACTCGCGAATACCGTGACAGGTCGATCACCTGTTTTAGTGTCTTTTCGTCTTTCTTACAAACCATCACCGTCCCTCCCACTCTCCTGCTCCGCCCCTTTGACACCTACAGATCGGTCGCGCACACACGCAACACGGTTAAACCAATTCCCGCCACCACGCAGCCGACGCTTGTTGGCTTGAACCAGCTTGCTCAAGCTTATAATCAAGCTCCCGGCCCGACCCCGACCCCGACCCCGACACCACGACTGCGACCTTGAGTTGTCACCGGCTATTCCGCTGCTGTCCACCATGGACCATATGGGCTTCCAGATACCTCATATGGGGGGGCCACCCCCTATGATGAACCAGCCGCCACAGATCTTTGGCGCCTATACTCCAGATGGCCTTCCCGTTCAGCACATGCCGCCTGATTTGGCCGCCCACATGTTCGGAGATCCGTCCACCTTGCTCGACGATGCGAACGAGGCAAAGAGGAGGAGGATTGCGAGGGTAAGCATATCGAGTGCATCCCCAATGGCAGACTGCCGCCCTTTGCTGGGGAAAACGAAGGCTTACACAGTCTGCGCCGCCTAGGCTTGCGATATGTGCCGAAAGAAGAAAATCAAGTGCGACGGCAAGCTACCTGCGTGTAGTCACTGCATAAACTACAAAACGGATTGCGTCTTCACACAAGTCGAGAAAAAGCGAAACCCACCCAAAGGGTTAGCCGAACCCCATTCATATGTGTATCAGTCTGTGAATGCCGACTAACATGGTCCTCGCCAGAGCCAAGTACATCGAAGGACTCGAGAACCGCCTAGGTCGCATGGAAAACCTCCTGAGACTCTCCGGTACGTCGTGGTGAAGTAACCGCGCAGAACTCCATCCCGGAACTAATTGGTTGTATAGGTCTACTCGGCGAAGACGATGATGCCGACACAGACCTGGGCACGCTCGAGAAACGGCTCGCCGAGAAACAACAGCGATCGAGACAAGTGTCCCAAGCGGTATCGGATCCGACTTCGCCATTACAAGCAACGCCGGGGCAAAACGAGACCGATTCGACACCGCACAGTGCCATAACGTCTCCTGAACCGACCAAGGACTCCGGCAAGGAACCTAGAGACGGTGACAAGCGCAAAGCATCCGTGAGCGACGAGAAGGAACAGGAGGAGGTCGAAGCTCTTTCTGAGATGATGTGTTCTTTGGTCACGAATCAAAGCGGCGAGACACGCTACATCGGTTCCTCGTCTGGCTTTTCTATTTTCTCTCCCAAGGGTATCCAGTGGGTTAATGAGAAGACTGGCGACGATTCTTTCCAGGCGATGATTTCCGAGGTCTCAATCGACGATCACAAATGGACGGCTTGGAAGCCCGAGGTCTTCAGCGACTTGTTTCGCCGCCCCATTTTCCGACCCTTGCCTCCAAAGGCAGAAGCTCTATCTCTGCTTAAGGACTACTTTGAGAACTTCAACTGCATGTTTCCGCTTTTCCACCAACCCACATTCATGCACCTGGTGGAGAGACAATATTCCGACGACCCGTACGACGGCACCGGCTGGTGGGCGAGTCTAAACTGTGCGCTAGCCATCGCTCACCGCCTGCGCGTCATGAGCAACCTTGTGCCGCAGGAGGAAGACGAGAAGGCGTGGGGCTACATCAAGAATGCCCTGGGAACCTTTGCTGAACTCACCATGCGGAATACCGACTTGTTGAGTGTTCAAGCGTTACTAGGAATGGCACTCTTCATGCAAGGAACGCCGAATCCTCAACCTACGTTCCTCCTAGTCGCCACGGCCATCCGTCTGGCCCACAGCATCGGTCTCCATAAACGAGGGACTGGGTTCAACCTGAACCCCATCGAGATCGAGCAACGCAAACGAGTATTCTGGATCGCATACATGTTGGACAAGGATCTGTGCCTTCGGGCGGGTCGACCGCCTGCGCAAGATGACGACGATGTGAATGTGGACTTGCCGGACGCCGACCCGGAAGACAACATTGGTAACATTCCTCTGGCTGATGGCAAAGGCAAGATGAATCTGTTCAGGGTCATGTGCGAATTTGCGACCATCGAGAGCAAGGTGTATTCTCGACTGTACTCCACCAAGGCGACGAAACAATCGGATGGTGAGCTGCTGAACACCATCGGAGAGCTCGACCAGGAGCTCGAAGAATGGAAGGACAGGATCCCCATCGACTTTAGACCGGAGCATGAGATCAAGGCGTCGCACACGCCTCTGATCTTGCACGCCGTCATGCTTCACTTGACATACTACAACTGCCTAACAACGATCCATCGCATGTCAGTTCATCATGGATACTGGACGAGTCGTCTGTCCAATTACGCTATCCAAGGCCTCAACGCTAAACCGCTAAACCCCCGCGTCTTTTCCTCGGCTGCACTCTGCACTGCTGCTGCTCGAGCTTCCATCTCGCTCCTAAAGTACATGCCGCAGGGAGACTCCCAAAGTGTCTGGTACGTCTCAATCGCCGCCCCATCTCATGAGCCACCCATCGTCAACCAAAAACTAACATGTACTGCTTCTAGGCTTATTCTGTATTTCCCGGTATCAGCTTTGATGACTTTGTTTGGAAATATCTTACAGAACCCGCTGGACCCGAGAGCCAAATCAGATACCAAGTTGATGAACCTCGTCGTCAACTACTTGTCGATGCTGGGACAAGAGGCTGAAACGGGTGGTATCCACCGCATGCTCGGCGTGTGCTCCGAATTCGAGAGGATAGGCAAGCTTGTCATTGAAAAGGCGGAGAAGGAGCAGTCCTCTCGCAGAAAACGCAAGAGTGATGCCGGCCCCAAAGCGTCTTCGAGTCCCGCTCCGTCATTACATACTCCTCGGCCTGTGACGGCGACAACGCCAACGTCGCATACGGCGACGACAGCGGCTAGATCTTCGACAACCAACGGACAGTTGTCGCCAGATTTCAACGGCGAGGCCAACCGCAGGCGGCATGGCTTCAGTCCCATGGCAACAGCGTCGATACGGGAGCCGTCGCCGGCTCTTCCATCTGCCGGCTGGCCGCAAGAATTCCATATACCAGAGCAGACACAATTCGGCAATTTTGCAGAAATGACAGGATTCGGCGGGCCCAACAGCGCACGCTCCCCTCCGGCGAATATGGGCGCGCCATATCAACAACCTCTTCTCCCGCAAGATCTGTTTGCGCTTCCAATGACACTCGATTGGGATTGGGCTGAAATGAGTGGCGGCGCATACCCAACCGTGGAGAATGGTAACGTCGGCTAAGCCAAGATTGTGTTGGCAGTCAAGTGGGAGACGGGTTCCTGGGCAGGAGCGGCAAAAGCCAGTGATTTAGTCAGGAGTTTGGGTGAAACATAGGTATACGAAACGAAGTAACGAGCCATGAACGTGTGTACTAGTAGTAGTTGGCCCAGCCTGAGGCAGGCGCGGGTGTTGTATATGGCTTGTAAGCATGGCATGAAGCATCCGACGCACCGCATTGACCCGGATTGTGTGCTGCTATAGATAGTGATTGGATTTCTGCTCATACATGTACCAGAGAGCTTTCGGATGGCAAACTTCTCTACATTAATCAACGTCGTTATCCGTGTTATGCGCGTTGCATATATCGCACATGCTCTTCACGAGGGATGCAAGCTATATTAATCGTATGAGAACAATTGGGCTTTGGAATCGCGAAGAAGATGCTGACATTGCGCGTTGACGCATTTAAGTGCGGCGGTGGAGGTGCTATATGGTTGTAATCGGAGTTTACGGCGGGAAGGGGTCTCGTCTTGGCCGACCAGGGGTGGAGATCCGGGACGGCAGACGGAGTTTAAGATCACGTGCGACCGCTAAAATCTCGGCTCTGGGCGTGCCCGACCATGAACTCATCACTTTCTGGGGAGCTTTTGCCATCCCGTCCCATCCAGAGGTACAGTCATCACCCCCCGGAAGCCTGGGCCCAACTTACCAACCACACTCGAACCAATTCCTGTACCACTGCCGTATTTTACACGGCTGGTGCTTCGATCTACCTGTTGATTCATATTTTCTATTGTTTCTTTCTTCTGTGCCCGTCCTTGTCGACCTCTAGCGTAGGAGCGCCTGAATGAGATAGAGCGCATCGCTGTACGCGGCGAATACTACCTTTACCTACTACCACTCTGCTCCGGTCGTCCCGCCTCGTCGCCTCAGACACACATACACACACACACACACACACGACGCAAACAGGGTCGACAATGGCGAGGTTTCTTCGTCAGTCGGCGCAGCTTGCGCGAGCTGTCAGAATCGTGCAGCAGCCGGTAACACGAATGCGATTCCAACCGTCTAGGATAGCACGACTAGCGCCACAAGCTCCGTTGGCTTGCTACCGAGCCCGGTATTACTCGACGAACAGCCCGAAACCCCCAAACAACAACGAGGACCCGAAGAATGAGCAGAAGCCCGAGCAAAAGCAGGAGCAGGAGCAGGAGCAAGATCCGGCCAAGCTGCGTGCTGCCAAGGAGGAGCAAATACGGAAGGAATGGCCGCTCCCCGAAGGATGGGTCTACCTCAACGAGGAGGAGCTTGGAATGTTGCTGAAGATGGCCGAGAACGACAGGTTGCCTCGCTTCCAGAAGGATTTCTTCATCAAGAGCGTCGAAGAGATGAGGCTGCTGGGAGCTCCCAAGGAGATGCGCGAGCTCCTAGCGACGTTGAAGGAGCGCAAGCTGAAAATGACCGTCACCGACATCGCCAAGGTCCTCCGCGTTTCAACACAAGTGGCGAAGAGATTTTCCGATTACGAGTCGACCGTCCTGATGCGCGAGGAGGAATCGAAGGGCAAGCAGGATGGCGCCAAGGAATCGCAGCAGGGCAAGCAGGGCGAGGGGCGGAAGACGAACTCCGAGTCCAGCGAAGGTGGCCCCGGTGGCAGCGGCAACAAGAGATGGATCCTAGGCATGTTCAGCACCGGCGACCTCATCGTCGCCGCCCTTGTGTGGGTGGTTGTGCTACCATTTTTTGAGTCCATGATTTTCGGTCAGGAGAAGGAGATCACGTGGCAGGAGCTGCGAAAGAACTTCTTGGACAAGGGTTTGGTCAACAAGCTCGTAGTCATCAAAACCACTGGCCGTGTTCGCGTCGAGCTCAACCGCGAGGGCGTGCAGTCGGTGTACGGCGGCAACGAGGGTATCAACCCCAACGTGCAGTACTACTTCTCCATCGGATCGGTGGAGATGTTCGAGAAGCAGCTCACCGACGCCCAGAACGAACTCGGCATCCCGACGGCGGAGCGCATTCCCGTAAGCTACGCCAGCGAGGGTGGCATTATGCCTTTGGTCTACGCCTTTGGCCCCACCCTTCTTCTGGTCGGCCTGCTGTACTACACGACCAAGCAAATGGGCGGGCGTGGAGGTAACCAGATGTTCGGTTTCGGTAAGAGCAAGGCCAAGAGATTCAACCACGAGACAGCGATCAAGGTCAAGTTCAACGACGTCGCTGGCATGGACGAGGCCAAGACGGAGATTATGGAGTTCGTCAGCTTCTTGAAGACTCCTGAGCGCTTCGAGAGGTTAGGTGCCAAGATCCCCCGCGGTGCCATCCTCGCCGGTCCTCCGGGAACCGGTAAGACGCTGCTCGCCAAGGCTACTGCTGGCGAGTCCGGCGTGCCCTTCTTCAGCGTCAGCGGTTCCGAGTTTGTTGAGATGTTTGTTGGTGTCGGTCCATCCAGAGTGCGAGACCTCTTCGCGACGGCTCGCAAGAACGCCCCCTGCATCATCTTCATCGACGAAATCGACGCCATTGGTCGCGCGAGACAGGAGGGTAACCGCATGGGTGGTAACGACGAGCGAGAGGCGACCCTGAACCAGATCCTGACGGAGATGGACGGTTTCAATACCCAGGAACAGGTGGTTGTGCTTGCAGGTACCAACAGAGCCGATATTCTCGACAAGGCGTTGATGCGTCCTGGTCGTTTCGACAGACACATCTTCATCGACCGTCCGACGATGAAGGGTCGCCAGGAGATTTTCAAGGTGCACCTGAGCAAGATTGTCACGAAGGAAGAGATGGAACACCTCACGGGTCGCCTGGCCACGCTGACTCCCGGCTTCTCCGGCGCCGACATTGCTAACGCCGTCAACGAGGCCGCCCTTATTGGTAAGTTTTATCTTAATTCCTCTCAAAAATCGAATCCCATGTTAACGTTGTGTAGCTGCCCGCGCGAATGCCGAGTCGGTGGAGATGATCCACTTCGAGCAGGCCATCGAGCGTGTCATTGGAGGTCTCGAGCGCAAGTCTCTGGTCCTTAACCCTGAGGAGAAGAAGACTGTGGCCTACCACGAGGCCGGCCACGCCATCTGCGGCTGGTTCTTCAAGCACGCCGACCCCCTCCTTAAGGTGTCAATTATCCCCCGCGGACAGGGTGCTTTGGGCTACGCCCAGTATCTGCCCCAGGGAGATGCTTACCTCATGACAGTGCAGCAGTTGATGGACCGCATGGCCATGACGCTGGGCGGAAGGATATCGGAGGAATTGCACTTCCCTACTGTCACGACGGGCGCCAGCGACGACTTCCGCAAGGTCACCCACATGGCCCGCAAGATGGTGACGCAATGGGGTATGTCGGAGAAGGTCGGCCCGCTGCACTTTGACGACGACCCGAACACTTTGCAGAAGCCTTTTGCCGAAGCCACGGCGCAGGCCATCGACGCCGAGGTGTCCAGGATCGTGGACCAAGCTTACAAGCAGTGCAAAGACCTGCTGACGGAGAAGAAGCATGAGGTCGGCATCGTGGCGGAGGAGCTCCTGAAGAAGGAGATGCTGACGCGCGACGATTTGGTGCGTCTTTTGGGACCCAGACCGTTCGGCGACAACCAGGAATTCGAGAAGTACTTTGGCGGCCAAGGGCAGAAGAGCGCGCCGCCCCCATTCCCGACGGAAGAGGTGGATGGCCCTCCCGAACAGCCTCCCGTTCCTCCTACACCAACATTCAAGAGTTTGGACGGAAGTAGCGATATGACGAGGAGATGAGGCAGTCGGGTGCCGCAGACGGCGTGGCAGCCAACACTTGGGTGGCGTCAGATGGTTGATTTCTTCAGGACATAAAAGGGTGACTTTGATGCTCAAAACATGTTCCAATCAATTGCCACGACTCGAGCGGTTGAGCAGCCAGCCGGCACCGGTAATGTTTCTTTTTCTTTTTGTCGATCACAAAAAAACACAATATGAGGCTCTCAACTCTGCGTTCATGGCGGCTATGTAACTAGTAGAGGCATTACCATGGCGGACTGGAGTAGACGGACTTTGCATGTACTTGTAGGATTGTAGATACATCTCTAAACTTTACTCTTGAAAAAAAAAAAAAGTAAATTGCATGCCCTGCGAAGGGAAACAACTACTAGGTATCATCACGCAATGTTTGGGGATATGGGGGAGGTTTAGGGGCGTGAGGGAGTAACAAGTCGGCTCCATAGCAGAAAAAAGAGAACGAAACGACATGCTTGATTATTGCTAGACCAAGGTGAGGGGAGGAGAAGGCGAGCATCAGAGGGAGAGGAGGATACTTCGGGGACAAGGTGGGAACTTTGCAACGACCGCACCAGAACCAGACGAAAGTCGGCAGGCAGGCAGGTCAGGTGCGACGCCAGAATCTTTGCCGATCTCATTTAGTTGCCGAACGGTGTGTTTCCTTGGTCAGAGAGAGCGTTGCGTCATGAGTCCCTTCATCGCACGGAGGAGACCGCTACAGGAGACGCGACAGCGCCCTGCCAATATGTGTGTGAAGCGACAGTGAACAGTATATATGGCAAGTTCTGCAACTTCGCATGTATGCTCTGAGAGAAGGATCTTTCAATGACGTCCCAGTCGGATGGCGGCTGATCTGAATAAGTTGGAAAAAGAGGCCAAGTTCCGGTCCAAAGCCTCATTTCATCTGCCCAAGCAGAATTTATAATTTTCGGCCAATGAGAAAGCGTTCATTGAAACGGACTCAGAGGCCGGGGAGCCTGTCCCGACGGAACTGGCGTGGGAGATTATGTCAAGCAACGTACAGATAGGTCATTGGAGGCGCGACTTATGCACGTGGCGAAACTTCAAGCCGACTCGATCAGAGGGACGAGACGGCTGACTAAAGTCGTCTAGTCGCGTTTGTTCGTCATCATTGTCGGGTTCTTTTCTCTTTTGTGTAGGCCTTGGTTGTGCACGTTGGGCTGATGGGGGGCTGCTGGGCTGCTCATACCGTACCTTAGTGAAGAGAGAGCTTGCTTGGACCAGAGGACCAATACTGAGAGGCAAAGGCGATAGGATGCCGCCGAAAGCTGTCCGCCGGGCGGGGCCGGGTTGCAATATTTGGATGATGGGCCAATGACATTATGGGAATTCTGTTGCGAGAATTCTCTTCTGCAACCATTATTTCCTCTTTTTGCCTTGCACTTTTCCCTATTCCCACTCCACTACCCACAATTTACCCAAACCAACGGCGGATTATCGTCTCCATCATCATCGCCCACCTCACTAAACCCCCCAACCCACCTCGGCGAAAGATATCTCGAGGCAGGGTCGGTTACCTTAGCTTGCGCATCTTAAATACAACCACGACCCGTCCCCTTTGGGGCGGTCTTAGCCTCGACCAAAGAGCCGACCGGATTACCCTCAACCTTTGTTTACCTACCTGCCTACCTACTTTTGTCTAACCCTGGGCATCCTTAGTTACTGTAGTAGACAGCGTGCTCTCCCTGCCGACATGGTCGCACGCTGGGCTCTGTTTCTATTGTGTTGAACGTCCTTGTTTCCTGCATTGTCTTTTTGTCGAGTTTTGTCGCCGGCATTGTTGTTCATCTCGTATCAGATTCAAGAAATCGACCACCAGGATAATTCGGCCTGTCTCTTTCTAGAAGCGCCCTCCTCTCACAGGAACCAAGGTTGTCTGAGCCTGGGTTGACGCCCTTATCCCGGTCCGACTATGAAGCCCAAGCCCGACGAAAAATCCGTTCTGCCTTCGGCACGACGCCCTTCCCCCGGCTGGGAGGCCGAACGGAATCACGGCGGTGGCGGTGGCGGACGGGGTTCCCGCGCCCCCGGATGGTGGAAGGTGCGATTGTTTCGCGGTATGATCAACGACCTCCGTCGCCGGGCCCCCTTTTACGTCAGCGATTGGACCGACGCATGGGATTACCGCGTAGTGCCGGCCACGATCTACATGTATTTCGCCAAGTAAGTTGACTTTACCGTCCTTATTCCTTGAGATAAGCCGGCGGATCGGACCGCATGTGACTTGCCTCCACTTTCGTCTCCGTCCGCGTGGTGTGCCGCTTAGTCCTCCTGCCCAAGTCGTCGTTCGGATCAATGCGACTGACAACGGGCGGCTCGCCGTTCCGTGTAGCATCTTGCCCGCTCTGGCATTCTCCCTCGACATGTTCACGAGCACGGGCTCGACGTACGGCGTCAACGAGGTCCTCCTGGCCTCCGTCCTCGGCGCTGTCGTCTTCTCCCTCGTGGCCTGCCAGCCCTTGGTTATCGTTGGCGTCACCGGCCCCATCACCGTTTTCAACTACACCGTGTACGACATTATGAAACCGACTGGCGTCAACTATCTAGCATTCATGTGCTGGATCGGTCTGTAAGTGCCTCCTTCCCCCTCCCGATCAGGGCACGAGATTGACGGGTGTCTCGTAGATGGTCTCTGATATTCCACTGGATCTTGGCCATCACGAACTCGTGTAATTGGCTCCGCTACGTGACGCGCTTCCCCTGCGACATCTTTGGCTTCTATGTCGCCTGCATCTACATCCAGAAGGGGATCCAGGTGCTCGAGAGGCTGGGCGACGCCGAGCCCTTCTACCTCTCCGTCGTCGCGTCGTTGCTCGTCTTCATGGTTGCCTACCTCTGCGCCGGGCTTGGCAGGAGCACCCTTTTCCACCACCACGTACGCGTCTTCATCAAGGACTACGGCACCCCGCTCACCCTCATCTTCTTTACCGGCTTCGTCCACATTGGCAGGATGAGGCCCATCCATCTCGAGGTGCTCCCCACCAGCATCGCCTTCATGCCGACCGCCGATCGGAGCTGGCTCGTCGACTTTTGGAACATCCCAGTCGGGGACGTATTCCTGGCCATTCCGTTCGCCATCCTGCTCACCATCCTGTTCTGGTTTGATCACAACGGTAAGAAGGTCTCTCCTTGCTTCGTCTGACAGCACATCATTTCTGACGTGGCGGGGAAAACAAGTCTCCGCGCTCATCGCACAGGGAACCGAATTTCCGCTCAAGAAGCCGGCCGGGTTTCACTGGGACCTTTTCCTGCTGGGGCTGACGACCGGCGTCGCCGGCATCCTGGGGCTGCCCTTCCCCAACGGCCTCATTCCCCAGGCCCCGTTTCACACTGAGTCTCTGACGGTCAGCAAGTCGTACGCCGAGACGGACGAGAAGGGCCAGTTCACGGGCAAATACGTGACCGAGGCGTCCCACGTCGTCGAGCAGCGCGTGTCTAACCTGGCCCAGGGGCTCTTGACCCTCGGCACGATGACGGGCCCCCTCCTCGTCGTCCTCCACCTGATTCCCCACGGCGTTCTGGCCGGCCTCTTCTTCGTCATGGGCGTCCAGGCGCTCGAGGGGAACGGCATCACGGCCAAGATCCTGTTTCTGGTCCGCGACAAGACGCTGACACCGCCCGACCACCCCCTGAACCAGATCAGCCGTCGGCGGGCGATCTGGGAGTTCGTCGCCGTCGAGCTCGTCGGCTTCGGCGCCACCTTCGCCATCACCCAGACGGTCGCGGCCGTCGGGTTCCCCGTCTTCATCATGCTTCTCATCCCCGTCCGCGCCTGGCTCCTGCCGCGTTGGTTCTCGCCCGAGGAGCTGGGCGCGCTCGACGGCCCGACGGCGTCGCCCTTTACCATGGAGAGCGTCGGGGGGGTATACGGCGGCAGCGCCGACACGAGTGACGACTCGGACGGGACGCGCGTGTCCAGATACGGCGACGGAGGCGACGGGGAGGACGGCGCTGCCGGGCGGGCGCTAGGAAACAATGATGATGGCGTCTTCGCTTCGACTGCCGCGTCGGGGAGGAGTCGGGAAGACGTGGCGGAGCTGGGACAATCTCGAAGCTTCGAGGGCGGGGGCGGGACGACGAGGCGAGGAGGGCATGCTGCGGCGACGGAGTAATGCGGGCGCCGTAAACCCCACGGGGTTCGGTGGGGAGATGCGCTGTAACTAGTCGTAGAAATGGGCGGATAGACACTTCATATAAAGCGAGCCATTAATGTTTCAACTATTAGCTGATTAGTACCACTATTCTTCGCCGGCTCACCGATGCGCCTTTAGAGGTGGAGGGAACGTAGACTGGCAGCGTCCTCAGTGTACGCAGGCACGGCTTGAAGGCTTCCAGTGCGGGAACGAGAACTCCCATTCAATCTCCACCGACCGCGGAACTACAGACATGTGGTACACCAAAGTGAACAGGTGGCCCAGAAGCAATGTTTCCACCTGAACTCTTCACCCTGACAGTTAGAATTAGCCTTTGAGGGCTGTTTCTGGCGACATACGTCCCCATCACTAAGCCCCCCTTTTTCCCCTATTTATCTGTGTATGGGGAAAGGAACGGCTCATGCCCTTGGACGAAACAAGAGCGTGTTCTTTGCTGGACAGTGCATTTCAAGTAAATCCGGAAAGCAGGAAAGCGTGATAGGTATCTAAGGTGTATCCGGGAGGCAGGGAGGTTGGCGGAGTTGTCACGAAGCATAAAGCAGATGAGTGACATAGGACAGGCACTAGCCTTTCAGGCCTGCCTTTCTATACGGGTATGGTATCTTACGTCTGGCTGTGGTCCGTCTGTGCCGTCTAGGCGTCAATGTCATCGCAGGACGAACACCATAGTGAGCCAGCAGACAAAGTTCAGAACAGGATAGGCGAAGCCTGGCGAAACTTTGTGGGTTGGAATTGCTCTTCTAGCGAGGAGCGGCATTCGGTTGTTTTCTCCGCCTACTATAAGAGATCGTCATATCTTCAGTACCTTCAGGCGGAGGAAAACGACTTGGATACCCTACCGATCCCACTTTATTCGTGACTGCACAGTAAAAACATGACAGGTGCGTCTCCGAAGCGTCACCCATAGTGGATGACATTTACAGACTCTGCAGACTATCTGGCGGCGAACATCTACCAACCCCACATGTTCTGAACATCCGTACAAAAGCCAGCCGGAACCTGACACTGAGGAGCGCTTGCCGGAGGTGCTTTGAAGCACTTGTGGCCTCCGTTGATGAGCTGAATGCAGACGTGCTGAACGGGAGTGGTGTTCGGCCAGGCTTGTCTCAAGAAGCAGTCCGGCTTAAGGTCGACCTGGGTGCCCTTGTCGCGAGACCACCACCTCCACGTGTCGCACTCACCCTCGAACCTGAAACCCGTGATGGCATCTCCGCTGGGCCCTTGTTCAACGCAGTTTTGTGCCAGGGCGGAGGCGGCGAAGACCGCGGTCGAGAGGAGCGAAACCAAGCGCATCTACGCAGGTTGGTTGATCAGCCATGGTTTAAACACACGACCAACACGTCAAACGAACTGGGGCGGCAGGATTCTTACTGCGAAAAGATTGTCCTGTCGTCGGTCAAGTTGGTTGAGGTCCGACGGGCAGTGGGTGAAGAGCAAAAGTAATGAATGGCAATGGTGGGAAGGCAGAAAGAGAAAAGAACGGCTGCTGCGCACACAACTTCGATGCGGGTGTGGGCGACGGTGAGCAGGCAAACAGGGAGAGCGTCCGGCCGACCATAAGTACTTGGCCTGTTGACTCTGCAACCGCGGCTCGGGTTTGCAACTCCCCTACGAGTGCTGCTAATCTCGATGATTGGACACTTCCATTCAATGCTTTGGTAAAGTTCACGAGACGCCTCATGACCAATTTTCTTAATCAACTTACGGAAATGATCGAAAAGGACATTAGCATGGAAACTCTCTTCTCGTAATTCTCTTGGCATGAAAGGACAACATGCTGATCTTGTCGACGTGAGCGGCCACGAGTCGTGAGATGTTGAATGAACACTAATTGTGACGGGGTGGGACGACGCCGGCCAGTATCAGCAGACGACCACTGCCCCTCTGCCAAGACTTCACACGTCGTGCCAATCGAATCATGAGACGAACGATCCAGATCCAGCAAAAGACCGCCCTTAGAGCCTCGTTGGCGGAGGGGATTGGAGTGAGGCCTAAGGCTGCGGCTTGTCTGCCCGCCGTAATTTATCCTGTTCGACTGGATCCTGGGCTCCAAGAGCCGAACAGACCTATGGTAAGTATGAAAAGGGGGAAGGGAACATCCAAACTGATGTTGTCAACGATGCAGTTTTGACAAATATGGGGATATTATGTAGTCATGGAACATACGGGAGTGGCGGGAGCGAGCCAAGCCTGGCTAGTCTCATGCTATAGAGACCCAAAGCTTGTTAAATTACGGTTTCTTTACTATAAGCAGAGTGTTGATCTCGTTCTTCACGGGAACTGATTGCCTCTGAGTAATGGCCTTGATGCTCGCTCTTGCGGCTTCCGTCTCCTTCATGAAGCCCTGCAATTATATAAGTACATGAGAGGTGTCAGAGGCTCCTCGACCGGCGTCGAACCAACATTCTTTTCTCCAGATACAGAGAGTATTTCAACTCCACACTCATTCCAGTCCTGACCCCCATACACTCCTTTCTATCACGCTTTGAGCACAACATGAAGGGCAGACACATTGCACTTCCCGGCCTCCAAGGTGTGGCAATGGCCTTATTGGCAGCCCGCGGCGCCCAAGCCAAGGTCTTCTGCGCCGACAAGAACAACGTCGTCGTGGCAGACACCGACTGCGACGGCAAGGCCCCGGTCAACACCTTCTTCATGTTCAACAGCGAAGCGGAGCACGCCGTCGGCAGCGTCATCGACGACGCCGAGATCGACAAGCACGACAGCACTGACGTCGTCGATCGCCAGAACGCCAGGTTTCCTCCCGACATCTACTTCGTAGAACTGGAGGCGCGGTCTGGCGGCTTCGGGAAGCGGAAGGGAAAGGGAAAGAGAGAGTGCAGCGACGGCAGAACAGGCGGCGGCTAACGCCAGCCGAGGCCGCACCCTTCTCATCCCTGGTGGTAACCTACAGCAGTTGAGCTGGGATGGATGGATTATTGAAGATGTTGCGATTTTCTTTTAGGTAGAGGGAGCGGCGAGGGGTCTGTTCGTCTGTCCACCCTCCGTACTCGATCGCGGTTAGGGATGTTCTTCAGCCAATGGGAAGACATTTGTCCAGACTTTGGTGCTTCTAGATACTTTGATGTTGAAGTTAAATGCTGGCGAGAATTTGAACAAGATGTCACTAGTAGCTGCTCATGCCGGAGGCCTACGTGCAAACTTTGAAATAACTACTGAACCATGAGGTGAATCAGTCCCCGTGATCTGGTTTCCAGAAACCGCCCGATCTGCGTTCTTCAACTTGTAAGTTCCCCTGACAAGTCCTTGTGGGCAGTTTATTTGATTGGTCTGCCAACCGGCAGTAGAACTCTGATTCTGTCGTCACGGCGTACCTAGGTTCACGTTCCTGCGCGACTCGTCACTCTGTGTAGCTGCGATGAGCGAAAGCGACGTAAGGTAGAGTTGCAGAGAGACGAAATGAGAATCCTTTAAACATGAAATGCCAAGCGTTGTTCAAGACGAACCCGTGACACCAGGTTCATTTGTGAACATGCACAGCCATGGTGGCACAGAGATCATCTTATTATTATCATCTTCGGTCTCGGTTTCTTTCTCTCCTGGGAAATTTTCTCAAACAGTTTATTAATCGCATAAGTCACAATAACCTCTATTTGAATTTTCTCCCTCGCTTTCCTGACTCGACAGCCGCAGATCTGTGATGTTGGCGGGAGCACAGGGCAGTGGCACGAGATGTATAGTAACCAATAAACACCGACAAATATATGCCCGATACGGCCGTGTCAAATAGAGTTCAGACTAACATCTAAACTATAACCTTCCCTATTGGCAACTCTCTAAGTCAAGCGATCGACGACATATAAGATTAGCCCTGGTACGCAATAGTAAAGTACTCCGTACGGAAATTGAGATTGACTCTTCTCAGACGCCTTCGCGGACTTTTCCAGTGCTAAGCCTCCTAGATGCTTTGAATAGCTTACTCTATACCGCACAGCCGGGAACCACGCATTTGTGACCAACCTCACCGGCAGGTGCTAGGATTACCCCCTTGTCGCTCGATGTTGTGGTCCCCTTTTGAGAACAACTAGACACTGTCACGTCGCTCCTCTTATACGCGGTCCTTTCCTGTTGCTCATCAGCCTTTAAAAAATGGGAGGTAAAAAAAAAAGGTACCCCAGATCTTCAACATCCTTTGAAAGAATAGCCCACGACAATGCGCCGCGTTCCCGTAAAGAAAAGACACAATGCCACACGCCTTGTCCAAAGCCAGGGCCTGGTTTTCGCAGATGTTGTTACTCCGGATGCATCAGAGCAGTACTGGCCAGATGACCGCTACTACTCTTTCACCGAGGAGGAGATAAACCTTCTGGAGGGTGCCGCCAGGGACGTCTTTGACATGTGCTGCGAGGCGGCAGAGTATCTCGTGGAGCACCCCGACATTATCACCAAGAAGATGGCGATCCCCGAGTTTTGCCTCAAACAGATCAAGAAGTCGTGGGACCGCGCGCCCGCCTGGGGTAGCATCTACGGACGTTTCGACGTCTGCTTCGGAGGCCTCGACCACCCCGACCCCAGACTCCGTGTACCGAAGTTCTACGAGTTCAACGCCGACACACCGACCTCGATCGTAGAGGCCGCGTCTATTCAATGGCTGTGGCTGGAGCAGACCGGCCACGGTAATGACCAATTCAACAGCATCACCGAGAAGCTCATCGAGGGCTGGAAGCGCAACCTGACGCTCGTTGAAAGGGAACTCGGCCATAAGCCAACTGTGCACTTCGCCGTCGGTGAGGGTGACGGTACGGGAGAGGATGCTTTGAACACCATGCTCCTGATGGAGACGTGTCAACAGGCCGGCTGGGTCACCAAAGCCTTGACCATGGAAGAGATCTCGCTGTCAAGGAAGGACGGCCGCTTTTATGATGCTTTTGGTAAGCACATCGACGTGATCTTCAAGCTCTACCCTTGGGAGTTCATGGTCGAAGAAGAGTTCGGCGAGGCGTGCTTCGAGGATATGGAGAACATCGGAAAGCGCGACGAGTCCGGCAACTATATTGGCGGAACCATCTGGATAGAGGCCCCCTACAAGATGCTCTGGAGCAACAAGGCGGTATTTGCCGTCCTCTGGGACCTGTTCAAGGACGACCCCAGGGGCAAGTGGCTCCTCCCGACGTACTTTGACAATGAAGCACCTGCCTTGATGACGAGTTACGCGCGGAAGCCGATTTTCGCCCGCGAGGGCTCCGACGTCGTCTTGAGGAGGGACGGCGAGGTGATCCACGATTCGTCGACGGGTGTGTACGGCGCCGAGGGCCATGTCATACAGGAGCTCGCTTTGCTTCCTGAGTACAAGGACGCGAACGACAACCCGTTTTTTCCTGTGCTGGGTCTGTGGTTTGTCGACGGTGAGCCGGCGGGCATGGGCGTCCGCGAAGACGGGACGCCGATCACGGCCAACGGGTCCGTGTTCGTTCCGCATTCGATCGAGGATGGGCCCGTCAACTACACGCGGCAGAAGATACCCGACGACGATGTGGTTGAGGGAGAGTTGAGGGTCGGGCCATTTTTTGATTCCTTTGGGGCCGGGGAGGAAGATGATATGATGAAATACATCAAGAAACTTATCATCTAGCATTGCTGGGTTATTGCTAGTTGCCTCGTTTTGGATAAGGCGAAGATATGATTCTGATGTGTAGAAGTGAGTTTGGTTGTAGCCCAGGCCACTTGGTTGAACATGAGGCGATGAGCGTTTGATTTATATCGGATTGTACTAGACCGCTCGATGTAAAGCCTAGAGTGTATTATTGCTCTGCAAAAGCCCGAAGCAACCCGTTTGTTCTGATACCCAACTCCAATCGGTTACCAGGAGAGTTCAAAGAGAAGGGTTCGCTTATATATAAAAAAAAAACATACCGCTTTAAAGATCCATGGCTACCAATCATCAACGTAGAACCGTCGCCCTAGAAAAGGCTACCATACGGTAGAATGTCCAAAATTATCAGCTTTATCTGGATGCATCAAGTTTGAACTCTCATCAACTTTTGAGCGAAAGTACAAGCGAAATTTAACATGTTGTTCTCAGTCCGGTAGAAGCATAATTTAGGCTTCGTTGATTACGGCGCTAAGGCACGTAGTGTAGTCTGCAAACCTTATTTCAATGGCGTACGAGTTATCTTGTAATGAGCAAATGAGGAACAAGGGTTGCTGGGAAACTCTGGTTACATTATATTAGAACTTGAAGCTCAGCCCGACCAGGTTAATCCTTTATCACTCTTTTGTTTCTCACATTCTCATTCTTTTTTTCCTTCTGTTTTTTTTCTTTTCTTTCTTCTAAAAAGGAAATAAAACAACATACAGGAAAGGCTCTACTGCCTTAGTGAGATAAGCACTTGTTCTATTACACAACGTGCAAATACCAGATGTACTGGTTCACACGTGACGCCCCACCCTTGAGCCAAAAGCCACAACGTGGCGGATGGTGGAGCATTTCCCTCACAATTTCCCCCACTAAGGTAAGCTGGGTTCGGCGTCGAGGGGGGTCCCACTTCGCACCGTTGTTGAATTAGCCAAAGGAAGGCTGCTAATTGCTCCAGGTCGCAGAAGCATGCATCAACCGTCTTCGAAGTCATTTGATCTGCTACGCTCGTCGGGTGCCTTCATCTTTGGCTGCCCGCAATCGTCGGACTCGCGTGGCATGTGAGCGAGGACTGTAAACGAGGATCCTCGCTGTATACGCTGTATACGCTGTTCTCGTTTCTCCCAAGGGATTTCGGAACGACTGCATTACATCTCGGAGAGATTCACTAACAACCGGGCTTTTTCCACGGCAAAATGGAACTAGACCAGATGAGTACTGGCTGGGCCGACCTCTCCACGTACCCAACGCGGGAGCTTGCAATATCGATTAGGCTCCGCGATTGGCCCAGCAAGACGTCGACCTTGCCGATTGGCATGGGACCTGGTGTGGCCTGCTGACGTACGCAGTACTCGCCAGGCTTGTCGGCAACCTTCTCCGTCAGACGTCGTTTCCTTCCAGTGACACGGCGGCGTGAACCTACCAACTTGCTTAGTACCTTCCACACCGGCTCCGATCTCCATCAGCCAAAATCAACCACACGAAGCGGCCAGCAAACCGTCTCAGGCTGATTTACACATACGTCTCCAGGTTCTTTCTCTCAATGCGCACCCCGCAATCACACAGCACGACGCTGCCCGTACCCTTGAAACGTTGTGTTTGAAGTCGGCCGCCAATCTTCGACCCCACCTACCGCGCTGGCTTTTCTCTGCCGTCGGCCGTCTGCCTCCGGGCACCCATTGAGTCAAGCGCTCCTCACGAAAACACTCGCTCGACCTGATCGTTCGGGACCTCGAGGCCTCAGCTCGTTGGCAAACCATTTATTTGTGATGGGGTTGGTCCGACCAGCCCGTGGCTTCACGCATGTTCTCCTCACCGTTCGTCCAGTCGCACTTCGGACAAGCTTGCTCACTAACCCCGGCCGCTGATCGACCCTCTGCCGTTCCTTCGTTGCCTTGCTGCCGACATTATCCGTCGGTTCACAGCTGTTTCGTTCGTGTGAACAGCTGACCCGGCCTGCCTGCAAGGGTGACGGACTGCCAGTGTCCCCCTCTCAAGTGAGAAAACCCGGGGGGTAACAACGCATCTTGCCATTTGCCCATGCCTCCCAAAGCGGGCCGGCCGAGGCTACGATGACATTGCCAGTGCCTTAGGGGATCACATCGATACCATGCATCAGTACCTCATCCAGCGTTGGGGCTTGGCTAAATCCAGGGCGGTAGTTCTACCACCCACATACTGTTCCTACCATGCCTCGAGACTCTCCCTCGGGACAGGAACATGACCTGACGACGCCTTGGTCCCACGCACAAGGTGCGGCCCTGAAAGCGCCGCTCGATGGTTCGAGCCAAGACGGCGGGGCGACAGAGGTTTTGCTTTTTTCTACTCGCTTGCGCGATCTGGTCCTCCTTCGTGGCACAAGGCGCAGGTCTCGTCCGAGCGTGAACTGTGGCTGCCGCATAATGTCTCTGGTATTCTCTGTCTTCAGTTTCGGCCCAATTAATCGGGCGGTCGATTGTCGTCACGAGGTGTTTTGCCGTGACGTCTTTGGTGGGATAGCATCGTTCGAGACTTGCGTCAATACCGACATTGTGTGTCTGAATGGTGTATTACAGACTCGAACACACCCAGGTCCAGCGTGCCAGGCCTCCTTGTGAGATTCAAGAGACCACACGTGACGTGGTTGCTGTGCTCGATGCATCTCGATTCCTGGGCTCCTGCAGAAGCCACGCACCCTGCGAATGGCCTCGATTGTCGTGTTGATGTCTACCCCCTCCTCCTCAAAGGAGACCCTGGAACCTCCCAATCGGACGGTGAGACGCCGAGCTGTGAAGCACAAGGCGGGCTGCACCACAGGGAACCACGTCGCGAGGTGTCAGGTCGGCTGATTAACCAGACGGGGCCCAAGCAGGTCTTTACCCGCACGAGCTGACGGCCTCAAGAAATGACAATACGACCCTGGGAGCGTCTCACAGCAAAGGCAGGACGAATCGGGGGGCGGCTGAGATTTTTTTTTTTTTGACACGGCACGTCGCGGCGGTGTGCAGATTCGGCCCAACAGTCTGCCGTCACGCTCCCGTGGCTGATCGGTTTAGAGGTACGGGCGTCCACCGCGTCTGCATCGCCAATGTCTGGCTAGGGGGAGGGGTGGGATCATGCCGAACACATGTTCCATCAGACCGCGAACCGGTCGCCCCAAGGACTGACTAACAGGCACAATGCATGCACCAAGATCAAAGGAGGATGATGGGAGAGGAAAAACCCACTCCCACGATTCTAGCCGGACGCCCCCGCTTTCACTTGGAGTCCTGTCACGGTAGCATCCAAGAAAGAAAGATAAAAAAAAAAAAAAAGGACCAAAGTTGATCGCAAGGCAGCCCGCTGCGATCCAACCCATCAACCTCCGAGAGAGCATGCGGAGCCAGGGCTGGCCAAAGGCCCTGTCACCTGGTAACCCACGCGCTGGCCCTAAACCTGCCTATGCAGGAGAGTACCGGTGCAGCAATCGCACGCTGTACCCCCCCCTCCGGTGACATCGTCAGAACCTGCTTTGCGGGGTGCGTTCGCTGGGGGAAACGACCATTATCCCGTGTTGCGTCGCGCCGTCCAGGTCCTGCGAGACGGGCGACGGGTCACGCGCGGGTTGCAGTCTGCAGCTTAGCAGAGGCAAAACGGGGAACGGGGAGAGGGGTTTGATGAGATGAAAAGAGGAGCAGACTTGATGAGAGCGGAAACCGCGTGATCTAGTACTCGAGTATCTGTCCTGGACCCGGTCCTCCCGGCTCGAATCTCCGGAATGCCCCCCGTCTCTCGAGGCCGCCGATGTGAAGCCGAGCCAGCCTCCTCCCGGGGGAAGGGTTTGGGAAACGGGCCAACCACGTCGCGGGAGTTGGACATTTTCGGCCGGTTCGCCCTGCCAGAAGCGGCGCGTCAGGGTATCCAACTTTGAAGTGACGGAGGAGGCGCCGTGCCTGGTCCTCTCACCAGCCGAGGACATCACATCCGATGTCTTTTACCAAGGGTTCACTCGAGAAACGGCCGAGGTGATCGTCGAGTCGAGTCACCGCTCACACGCCGATGGCCAAAACCATGGAATCGCCTCATAAGGGGGGGGGGGGGGNAACCCGCCAACGCACAGCGAGAGGCATCCCGTGCCTGCCATGGCGCAACAGCGGTCGACCTCCCTCCGCGAAGAAAATACGCACAGCCGAACCTGAAGTCCACGACAGCTTTGGACAGGGGCGTACCCCTCCTTGTTACCTGGGTAATCGAGTGGAAGAAAAAAAAAAAAAAAGTGCCCGTCTCCCCTGTTTCGTCTCGCCATGATTTCTTTTTCGCTCACCCTGAGACGGTCCGCCGCGAACCTCCCTTGTTCCCCCCGCCAATCTTGTCTCTTGTCCCCGCCCGGGTCCATGATCCGGGAGTCGGAGTGTCAAGTAAGTCAGCATCAGGCCGACTGCTGGGCGTGCGGGCGGGCGAACAAGGCATCTTAAGATGAAACTGGAGGGACAAAGTAGCATAGTCAAAATCGCTGTCATTTTGGAGGACCAGCGGACAGAATGCAAAAAGACGAAACATGGTGATGGTATATATAAATGTAAAATATTTTTCGTAACCAAACCGCCCCTCCCCTTCCCTCCCATGCGTATAAAAACAGCAAATCAACACATGCACAGGAAGACTGTGTTTGGGGTATTATCCGAGCAAGACGAGAGACCGAGAATCCGACCCATTGTGGAAATGCACGAACAAACAGGAAGAGAGATGAAGAAGAAATGAACCCCGACCACACGTGTGTGTATCGGGTTTGAGAAGTTGGGAATGAATATGTGCAAATATTTGAAAGAGAGGAAAACAAGATTCTTGGGCAACCATGATCGTCAAAAAATCAAGAAAAACATGACGCATCCAACAATAGAAGAGATGAAGAAGAAAAACACCACCTAAAAACGCGTACAGTCGTATCGTTGAGCAGCGCGCTCGCCTTTCTAAAAAAGCAGATTTCCAAACCCTAACCAAGCCGTTTCCCCTACCCCCTTCCCACCCTTTCTTTTCATGCGTTGTCCCAGGGTATATGTGACCATCCTCATCTTTGTCTGTGATTTTCTTCATGCCGTGCTGCCGTACGCCTGCGGTCCGGAAGCAGGGCCATGTCCGGCTGATGCTCCACCCGTGAAGCTTCTTTTCCTCTTCAGAGCGCTCGCGCCAAAGTCATGACCGTAGTCGTCTCCACTCCGTTGCTGATGGTGATAATCGGCGCCACTGCCCTGGTTGTCCGCGTGAGGGGGCATGGGTCCGCCGCCGCCGAATGTGTCGCGCATGGGCGTCCTTGTGTAGGGGGGGTTCAGGCTGGCGTGAAAAGCCTGCGAGAAATCGTTGGGCGCAGCGATGGGCGCGCTCATCTGGGGCATCGAGTAGTCCTGGACTCCGGGACGAGGCGCGGGTGTGCGAGGCAGGGTGAAGTCGACAGGTGCGCTGAGAGGAGCCGAGGGGAAGCTGGAGGTATAGGCGGATGAGCTGGCGAACTGGGCCGAAGTCGCTCGCGGCGTAGAGGCGTGGCTGGACGGCGGGACCGAGCCGACAGAGCGGTACTGGTTGCGGAGGTCGAGACCGAGGGCCGAGGAGGCCCTGTTCCTCAGTCGGTTGGGCGGTCCTTGCTGGAAGCTGGAGTAGTTCATGCCAGGCGGCGAGCCGACGGCGTTGCCTGCAATGTTGTTAGTCATACAGCAATAATTGCAAAGGAACTGGAGAGAACTCACTGGAATAAGAGCCCGACTCGTACGAAAGCCCGCTGCTTGAGGGGCCGTTCATTGAGTCGGACGGGTAGACGGATTGCTGTCGCCCACCGAGCTGAGGGCTTCCGCCAGCTCCGTGATGGTACGTGTTGTAGTCGATCGAGTCGCCCTTCCAGGACATGCTGGATCGAAGCGGGGACTGGATGTTGTCTGACCTCGAACGAGACATGGTTTCCCGCAGTTGAAGGGGCTGAAGGGGTCGGATCGGCTGACCTCGGTGCACCGACATGGAGTTCTCCAGGGGTCCCTGTCGCGCGAAAGGGTTGGAGGTTCGGGGACCCGGGCCCATCGGCGAGAGATGGCTACCGTATCCGTAACGATGATCACCCGTCGAGTTGGGCGTCATGGGAGACAGGACATCCGGGCTGCTCATAGTTCCTGGCGGAGTGAATCCGATGTTTCCGAAGCTGGGACTCAGTCCGGTAGATGAGATGTGGTCTTCACCACCCTCGGCCCTTCGGACGTCGACCATCAGGGGCCGGATCATGTGGTCCGCGTACGACTGCGCACCAAAGTTCATGGGGGATGACATGGGGGTGTTGAGGCCGTGAACCGCTCCGTAGGGCGAGTGAAGCGCTTGTACGTTGTCGAAGTCGTCGGGAACAGCCCGCATCTTGATCATGCGATCCCGATCGTCGGCTGTGAGACGCTTGATCTTCGCGCGCCTAGTGATGATCTGCATCAGTCCAGCGCCCTTGACCATCTGGTGTTGTGCTTCGCAGGTAACTCACCGGTTCTGGAACCAGACTTGGACTTGGCGCGGGCTCAGTCCGGGGATTTCCCTCGAGAGGCGCTCTCTGTGGGCAGCATCAGGATGCGGTTGCTTGGCAAATTCGCTCATGAGGAATCGCGTCTGCTGGTGCGTGAGGCTACCTCCAATGTCAGTTTCCCAAGTCCTCAGCGGCTTATAGAGTCATGATGATTCACTGACCGGAATCGCTTCATCTTTCTCCGGGCAGCTGTGCGCTCTGCGGCAGTCATGGGCTGGCCGTTTGCATCCTCCAGCATATCATCGTCGTCAAGCACATCATCGTCTTCCTCCTTGCTCGGGGACACCCCCTCATTGTCGACTTGAGCCGAAGGCGCGTCGGCTCCGTGCTCTGATGGAGTTGAATGTGAGGCCATTGCCAGGCTCTGTGTGTCCGCTTGAGCGGATCCCTCGCGGGGTTCGGATGCTGTGGTCTTCTCCAATGACTGTGACTCCTGTCGTTCTTCCTGCTCAAGTCGTTGTTGTTGTTGTTGTTGTTGCTGTCGCTCCTCAGGTTCCTCATCTGGGGTGGGTTGCTTCATCTGGTGGCGAAGTCCCAAAGGGTCCGCCGGTCCACGGCTGTCCAACCCTGTGTTGTTGTTCTCTTGCTTGGTCTGGATGCCTAATTGTGACGATGCGCCAGTCGCAGTGCGAGGTTGCGAGGCTTCCGAAGCGTCATTGCCAGCAGCGTATGCCTGGGAAAAGACGTTGTTCTCCGGGCCTGGCAGGTAGGAATACTGCTGCCCTTGCCACTCGGGAGGCGTCGGCAACGGGGCTTCGAATTGGTTCGACATGCGTGGAGGAGTGGTAGGGGGCTTGTGAGCGGAGGTTTCAAACTTGGTGTAGGACCAGTGGCTCTGCTCGGTGCTATCAAACTGCCTGGTGACAAGCATTGGAACAGGTGTTCAGGGGAGGTTCGGTGTTTTTTGGGGGGTCCTGTCTTGCTTCGTGCTGGTATAAAGCTGGTCTGCGTCTCCGAGGAGCGTACTGAAAAGCTGGACCGGGAGCAGATGGAACAGCTGAAGGAGCGTGAAAAGGGTGAAATTGGGCTGATTTCCCTGTGTCTTCTCGCTGGGCGGCGACCTCTTTGGTGTTCGCTGTCTACGACTAGTCGTCAAGGATGATGTTGCCACAAGACCGACAGTAACCCTGGTGGGAGAGAGAGAGAGACAGAGACAGAGCAAGAGCGTTGATGGTGATGATCTTGAGCCGAACTTAGTCAATGATGTAAGACGGCGGGATCAACAGAGACCTGCAAATACACAGCAGTCGGGTTGATATCTCAAGCGGGCCGAAGAAAGACTGGGCCAGGTAGCTGAGATAGAACGTCGTCTTGGCTTGAGTTGGGTCTTGAGACAATCCTTTATTGCTGTTAATCAAAAGAGGGGGATGGTATATATGAAAGAATGATGGGTTGATGCGTCGAGTCGTTTTGGGAAAAGGAAGAGAAGACGATGAAAGAGGGAAGGAGGACTTGGCTACCCCAGGTCCCACGAGGTAGGATCGATCATATATTGTATAATTTGAGGGTGTGGTAAATGATAGTATGGCGGGGTCGATCGACTACGAGGCGTTCCCAGGCCTGGAACTGACAGGCCCCCTTGGGTATGGGAAGTCTGATGGATGACAGTGGTCAACAAGGCAATCTGGTGAGGAAACCCTTGCTCCTCGGTATGGCAGAGGTGGAATTAGTACCGAAGGGTACCGCCATCCACACGGAGAAATGTCGAGTTGGGCCCGGACAGGACAGGAAGCAGGGCCAGCACGGGCGGCGGCGGCGGCGGCCAACGATGAACGCCCTACATAGCACTACCCGGTCGAACGAGGGTCGAGTGAAGGGTACCTGGTACCTGACGAAAACGAGAACCAAGGGGGGGAACAAGAGGATACAGTTATTGCGGTGCCGTGGCAGGTGGAGATAGTGTTATGTTGAAGGGGAACCGGACCTGGTGCATGGTGTAAGGCTCTTGGATTCGAGAAAAGCCGCAGCAGCAGCTCATGTGCCATGCCATGCCATGCTAAGCGGGTAGGCATGCCATGACATCGAGCTTGCTCGTCAGGGCCCTCCGCCCCCCCGTCGACCCCCGGCGTGGGTAATGGGACTGTGGACCTGAGGCAGGGGAGGGGGGGGGGGGAGCAGGTACGCGCGAACGTGGGTGGCAGTTGTTGCTGTGTTGAGACTTGCGAGAGAAGTTGCTGCTGGCCGTACTAGTGTGTGTGTGTGTGTAGCTGCTTAGCCACATACACATCTGTGCATATGGATGCTGTGTGGATATTTCTGTCTACCGCGTCTCCTCCACACCAACCTGTTCGAGGAACCTGGACTTGGCCTGGGGAATTGCCAAAAGTGCGAGACAGAAGTAGTCCAGACGACGGTAGCAGCTATATCATCGATACCCATGGTCTTAAGATTTTCGGCTGAATGGCTGATGCCGAGCAATGGGAGAGGCGCTGGAACCAAACCCACCCAGCTCAGCATGGCGCGACTTGGCCCGTGTCGAAAGATTACAGATTTGAGATGGCAGATCCTTTGCAGTAGAGCAACGAGCCACGGTGACTCGTGAGATGGGGTCACCTTGTTCTGGGACGACCTGAATAGGCAGGCTGATGTCGACACCTGAATCAGGACATAACCAGGCGCGCGGATTAGAGAGTGAGAGAGGAGGATAGGGAATGAGACAGGGTCGAACTGGGCCGGCCTCCCTTCTGCTTCCTTGCTGCGGAGTGGGCGGCCGCAACAGGGCGAGCCTGGCATAGACACGCATTCGAGCTCGAGTGCAGGCATATAGGCAGGACCGAAATACTGCCTCGAAATAAATGACACTAGAGAATGGATTCCCTTCGCATCGACAGAACAGGCCGGCTGACGGTGTAACTAAGTGACCGACAGGGCTCGGAATTTAAGATACAGGTCGGTATGAAATGAAGCCCATCGTTGCCAGACGGCCGGACGGACCTTGGACAGGAAAGGACCATGCTTGTTTCTTTTGACGCGACGACAGAAGAAGCTCGGAGAGGTGAATAAAATCAAGGAGCAAGGAGAGCATCTCGGCTGGGGCATCTCGATGGCGCTCATTGGGTCTCTGCGACATTAGCTCTGTGTCGACTCCACGGATGAACGCATGACCGTTGTCGAAAAGCCGGCCGAGACCACGACCAATGGAAAAGATCATTGATCAAGGGGAGGAGGTGTGTGTGGTGTGGCCTGCCTCTCCCTCAGTTGCCGTGATTTCGTGTGCATGTGTGTGCGTGCCCACGGACATCAGAATCTGAGGAGGCTGCGGGGGGTGGGGGGTGTGGTGAGGAAGCGGGACGTACGTCGTGCAACGTATGTAAGGCAATGGAGGATTCGGTGTGTGTCTAATGGGTTGGCCAGCGAGATACCGTACTCTGGAGTTGTGTAGAAGCGTCGGGAAGAGATGGTGGGGGGGAAGCGACGAGAGCAAGGATGACGGTAGTGTGCTGCTACAGGGGCAGGCGAACGAAAGCGAGCGAGGGCTTTCGCGAGAAACGGCGTAGGATAGCGCAGCGATGGTTCCTTGCGAGGTAAAGTGGACGGAGGCGACGCAAGGGGGGGGGGAACGGTCAACGGGTTATGGGTACGAATCTAGAAGTTGATGGACTTGAATGATCAAGGGCAATGGGCGACGGATGATTCCCGGGCTCCGGGCGTGGTGACCTTCTGGCGACGAGTAAGGGAATGGGATTGAGCAGATGAAGGCAGATCCTGATGGGCAAAGGCCGATCACATCCTCTTCTCCCATCGCCTCCTCTCGCTTGAGAGTTGAACCAGAGCGCAGCGCTCCGCTTCGCCCGTGGACCTGTTCTTGACTCTCGAGAGCCGAGACCTGAGGTTGACAACTTACGCGGCGGCTTCGAGGGTTGGCGCTTCCGGGTGGAACGGTATGGTGAGGGTGTCATGTTGGAGTGAATCACTTCTTGGAGGGTGCTCGTTCTGGTCCAGCCATGTTTTAGAAAAAGAACAGAAACAGGAACGCGTGTGTGTCTCTGCTCTGCACGTAGCGCCCAGATGCACGCGAAGATGGGACGAGATGCGGCCCCTTTCCACAAGGGAAGAAAGCATGTGGCGTACGGCTCACTCTGGGGCCCGCCAGGGGCAGAGACAGAGATTCTCGAAGCCGCGGGTTCCACCAGCAGAAGCAACGATGAATGACAACGCCCTGGAGTGTGCGAGTGTGTGTGCTGTGTTAGGTGAGGTAAGGTACCCAAAACACCGGCAGCGGCGTCGGCAGGGCAAGGTAATTAGGGCAGGGAACCGTCTGTCGGAGCTGTCATCGGGGGAACATCAGGACGTGGCCCACCCTTCCTTTCATCTTGGGCACCACAGTGCCTGGGCCTTGGTCATGTCGGACGTGTTTAGATGACGGGGAGCGACTTTGTAACATGCCCACTGTAAGATCTAGACACCTTCGACAGGCCCAATCTGGTCTCCAATCTGGTCTGACTACTGTCTGGCCTGGTTTCGTTCTCTGCCTATGGCCATCCTTCCTCTGCGGGCACATTTAAGCTCACAGTGGCGGGAACGAATGCCGCTGTTATGCGGGTAGAACACGGGAACTAAATTGCTTTGGTTGGTTGTTTAGGCAAAATCTGGTGGTCAAGCCCGTGAGCGAATAAGACGGATGTGCTGGGCCAGGAAGCAGTCGTGTCTACAGAGAGTGAGAGAGAGAAGGAGAGGGGGGGAGCACGACGGATACTTTTTGCCAAATCTACCACTCTGAGGTACGGCAGCGTCTGTGCCACTCTGCTTGGGCGTGTGTGTGTGTGGTGCGTATGGGGTACATGATTAATCAATGGATGGGAAGTTGGTCCGAGGGCTCGACGCGACCAACATCTGGAAACGCTACTGCTAGTCAAGATGCTGTGGTTCTATTCCTTCTTCAATGACAGCACGCACGGCACTTGATCCTAGGCGGGCGGACAGGTTGAAGACGGACGTTGCCCGGGACTTTCGCGCATGCCCACGTGCCTGTGGTACGACCGGGCCAGAGAGGAAGAAGAAAGACGCGTTAAATACAGACTAATAATGCCCCAGTCGATTTCATCTATGCCAGGCTGAAGAAGTGCCAAACTCGTCAATGCCGTGTGTAGGCGTGGAGAGAGTGAGAACGCCGGTCGTTTAGGGTCCGAAGTCAAGGGCGCCTGGTTCTCTCAGCACTCGTGCTACTAGTAGCAGTAGGAAATTTTTTTTTTTGTCACAGCTCCTTACTCTCTGCTCGTTCTGCTTACTCTGTATCCGTACAGTCGAGGGATACGTAAAGGCTTACTAGTACATATGGTCGGGCTCCGTGCTGGCATGACATTACCCACTCATGCTGATACCACTATCCCAGGAGGGTCGTTCCGTCAGACGATTCTGGGGGTGGTAGAAGCAAGAAAAAAGATTACACATTGCAACCAACGCTGGCTCTTCGAAACACACGGCATGAAAGCGCATGCGGCACGGGACTAAAAGAGAGGTAGTGTTGCAACGAACGATGGGATGCGTGCTGGGTAGGGTATGAGCAGTTGGAAAGCTGCCCGAACGAGCCGTAGGCTGAAATGCTGCTGCTATGCTATGCCTCCATGGCGCCTTGGTGGGGTCGGGGTTGGGTTGGCGCAAATAATTCGCCCATGGCTTCAGTATCGCGAGTTGCCGTGTCTGGCGGGGGGGGGGAGGATGGAGAACCCACCATGGTCTGGTATATTTCGAATCGTAAATCGTGAGGTACCTCTACTGTGTTCGTAGTAAGGTAGCAGTGAGATCGCTCACCGTGGGCCAGGCTCAGACAGAACACAGGTCCTCGGACAGGTAAGCGAGCCCGGTCATCTCCTGACTCCCCAGGTTAGAAATCCATGGCAAGAAGATGCCCGGGGGGAGGGCTGTTGAGTTGTGCTCTACACTTGCGATCCATTCATGATCATGGGATGCGGAGGAAGCGGCACCTTCTCTCGTTCTCGACGCCGCCGGTGCTCGGAAGTAGAGGGAAACGGCCACCCGAAGAGTAGAAGTCTGGGCGTTGTACGGATACAGGAAGCAATAACGACTCATGAACCATAACAGAGTTTCGCTCTGTCAATTACACATCGCGCATCACCCGCCCACTCACTTCCCATTTCTTCGTACTGGGTAATTACCTTGATATGCTTACTACTAGGGTAATGAGGCGGAGGGGTGTGGCAATAGCTGCCCCGCTGCCTCAACACCGCGCCTCCTGTGCTGAGTTGCGTTGCGTGCAGCCAGCTCTACTAGCTCCTCCTGCTGACGCTGCTGCTGCTGCTGCTGCTGCTGCTGCTGCCAAATGTCCGTGCTCAGATTTGGCCGTAGAAGGCTTCCATCTGCCATCCTTCGGAGCAGGGATGCGAACCACAGTTTCATCCAGGCGGGATGGGGATGGGATGGAAGGGGAGCGGAGCATCTAGGCCATATTGGGTTGAGCGGGAGAGCAAATCGCGAAAGGGATCTCTTCGTCATCACCCGGGGGGGCCGCCATGAACGGCCATTCCCTGTCCTATCGTTAGGGACACTGGCCTCACCTCAACCACCGCCTCCGTCGGACGGTCGAGCGAAGCATGTATGAGCATAGCGAGAATCTTCAGTTTAGGTGGCGCACTCTGAAGCTGTCTCGCAGGACGTCACACCGTCGGCCGTGGTCGAAGACAATTTTTTTTCCCCCAGACGAGCAGAGAGAGAGAGAGAGAGAGATAGGCAGATAGGCACGACGAGACGAAACAAGACAAGGCTGCGACAGGGAAGCGAGGGCTAGCCTATAAATCTGCCGGATTACGGGTCAGGTTACCTGGGCGCGACTCTGCGCACCCGATTCGCAGCCCATCCATCTTTCGCGCGCATATGTAGAATGTCTGCAAGGGTGAATGTCTGTAAGGGTGACCCAGAAGCGAAACGGGTTGGGACATGACGTTGGTGCGAGCTCCCTCGTAACTTTTACCAAGAAACGCGTACCCGTGCATTGCTGGCCACGCATTGAGTAGGTATTAGTTAGTAGTATTACTCGTGGTAAGGCAGTGCTGGCAGGAGTAAATAGAAGCCCCGGTGCCCGTCCGAGTTTCAAGGTCCAAAGTAGGTCAGTTCGGAGTCTTGGTATTTTGTCCAGAGCCACATCTTGGTTGCCAGCATTCGCATGAGATGGTGAGAGGCCGGGAAAAAAAAAGAGAGGCAGTGAGCAGGGAGAGAAGGAGGAGGAGACCCAAGGGCATTCCTGTCTCTTCGGTACCTCGCGGATGCATCCATTCGGTCGTTCGTCCCCCCCCAAGGCCGCAATGCCCGCTCCTGACCGGCAGTTGCTTTTTTGCTTCCAAATCTCATGGTTGTCGGACCTTTCCCTGGAACCCACTCTCATTCCAACCACGCTTCTCCTCCACGACGTCCAGACAGCCTCGCCACGCCCATGAGCTCACATCGCTCTCGTCATCGAGACGCAAACCGACAACACAGCCAAACGCAGGCGTGGGACTGGCGTGGTGGATCGGCCGTGCGGCGACCGAGTCCTGTTAATTTCACGTGCAGAAGTGTGGGAATCATCTCCGCGCCGGCCGGCCATGCAGGAACACTCGTGGAGCCCGGTACTGCACTGCAGGAGAGGAGACGACAAGAATATGACAGGAGCATATTTGTTCTTTTTTTTTTTCTCTCCCCAACCCCCTTCTTGGGCCCCGATACACACGCACACGTATGCGTCCTCAAACTCTGCTCATGCTTCAAACGGGCGGGAACTGGTGCCATGCCTGCGTTGATCTCAAAGGCAACTTGAGATGAGAGGAACGGGTGGGTGATGGATTTCGGGTGTCAGACTCATCAGATTTCAGGCCCATCCATGAGACGCGAGAGGTGGAGGGCCCGCCGGCGACGCATTGGTCAATGCAATCTTGCGCAAGCTTACTGCTTGTTTGACGTCGTCCTGCTGATACTCTGCGTGCCAGTTGGCCGCTTGCTGGCTCTATCGCTGTTTCGCACATTTTATTTCCCCGAGAAGCAGAACTGAGCAAGGCCTCCGTGTGAAGCACAATAGGGCTGGCTGCTGTTGATCTCAAACAACCGACTTTGTCGTGGGCAAGGGACCCGAGATACGCACGCAAACCAAATCCTTCCGTAGGAGCGCTTCGAGGTTCAGCACTGGAGGTTGACGCGGTCGAAATGACATACCCTCGCGCCACGTGAAAGTAGGAAGCACGCTAAGGGTAGAGTAGGGACCATGTTAAAAGTAAGATGAGGTTGGTTGACGTCCACACGGCACATCACATCACCAACCGCTGCAATAAGCGGTCCCGGTCCGCAGGCGAACCAAAGACCCTGTTAGCAGAGAGGCTCAAGTCACGTCACCTGGGTCGAGCCCAGTCCATTGAACAGTGCCAAGCTGCTACAATGGAGAATGGACGAAATAGAAGATTAAAGGCAAAAAGTAAGAAAAACGAAAAAGATGAAGGAGTTGTCGCCAAATCTTACAGTGCTGCTCGCCAGCTCGCCCCATCATCCTGTCATTTACATGACACAGGGCCCTGTCAGGGGAACGCCTAGCCCGTCTTTTTCTTTTCCCTTTTTTTTCCCACCGATCTCTGAATCGCAGCCAGTCGCCGCTAACAGGACATCCCAGAAGGTTCCGACAGCACGGCAACCGTGGGGCAATGTTCCAGCGAGCAGCAACCTCACTTGGTTAGTTCCAGATGCTTTGCTCTCCCAAGCTCGGGGCGTGCTGGTTGACGCGCTCGTGTGTTGTGTGTGCGTGTATGTAAGATGATCTCGTTACAGCTTGCCTTGTTACAGCTTGGCAATTCCCCTTCCTACCTGTTCTACTCTGTACCTGCGTTCTTACCCTCTGATGTACGGTACAGTACGGTACAAACATGGAAGTTGGCGTACGAGTACGCCTCCAGGAACTTGGCAAACCTCTATTCCAACCCACCCCTATCCAGCAAGGCGGGACTTTTCCTGGCGTGTCTCACCTTTTTGTTGTCATGCCACTGTGATGGAACAGGTGCGGCCTGCGAATCGGGGACGGTGTTGATTGATTTGTGGTTTCGAAAGTTGAGATGAAGGGAGTGGGAAAAAAAAAAACAAGGAGGGTTCAGTGTCCGTACCTGAAATTCCCACGTTCAGGACCAACACGTTTGTATGACCTGCGATCTGCAAAACAACCGAGTCTGTGCCTGTTTAATGTGTTGGCAGACATGGATAGTCCAACTCGGGACAAATTGCACTTCCCCCCTCTCTGTCTCCCTTTCTTTTCTTCCTGCCCCCATCTTCCGTAGACGGGTCTCGGCACATCGCACAGCTAGTTCACGTAACATTACGGATACTGCAGTCGAGAAAAAGACTGTGCTACGACAGCAGCCACCCCGGTGGCGGCGGCGACGACCGCCTCGGTTCACGTCACAGACGCCGGACGCCGTTGACGGCGGCGAATGCTGCCCAGCCAATGACCTTGGACGAACTGGACGCCACCCTTTGGGTAGGGGGTGTTCGCTCGTGCGACGCTGACGAGTCCGTGGGAGAGAAAGGACGATCGAAGACATAACCCGCACGGCCAGCTTTAGTATCTGCAGCTACTCTATCTGATGCGCACAAGCAGAAAATAGCATCGGATCCACAGCCACCCGCATCCTCGTGGATCAGAGACCGACGGAGAGCCGCATCCAAAGGAGCGAGAAGCCGCGTGGGCGGGAGCAGCTGCGGTTTCCGAGTGACTGCTTGGCGGGCGTGCGTGTGCTTGTTCCTCCGTGGGCAGCATCATCGGGAGTTGAACACGGGAACGCGACATGGACACAGTCTGAGGCCGATTCGGCGACATGGGGCATGATGGCAAGGCATGCCATAGTATTGGATCGCAATCCGCGTCCTTTGGTGCCAACGTGGGCGGGTTTGCTGCCACGGACAGGTGATCTTCTTGCACCATCCACGTCTTGATCTTCCTCGTCTGTGTCGGCAATGTGGACCTCGGAGCGGCTATGAATAGGTCTCGAGGGTTGCAGCGGTATCGGAGTCGCCACAACCTGCCGTTTGAGGCCAAGGCAGTAGTCCAGTACGTCCGAGTGTCACGGGGTGATGTATCATGATGATGTTGATGCTCGGTCTCCTCCCAAGTCCAGGCTGTCTTGCGGCGTGCAAAGCATCACCTGGGATAGGCTTCGTCGTTTTATCGTAAACATACATGGTTGGAGAAAATAAATCGAGAAGAAGAAGAGGCTGTGCCGTCGCGCAAAGTTTTGCATATCTAGGATGATAAGAGGTGGCGTCTTTCCACGCTGTGCGACTGCGACGCCCACACCCGCCGCGTTATTCTGGGGTTCGCCACAGCCATCGTGGGCTCGGTGTGGCTTCCGGCTCGATGTCTCTATCTGTCTGTCTGTCTGGCTAGCTGGCTGGGTCAATCGTATGCAGCCTGCGTATCCGTACCAACTGGTACACCAAGATTGTGCTCGAGGCAAAATGGACAGGCCGGGGTCTGGGTAGTAATTGAGATTGGTGCCACAGGGACATCGACAGGGAATGCCCCTAGCCAGTCGCCTCTGTTGGGGTTCCTGGCCCGTCAGCGCTGACGGCCTCGGGACGATCACGTTTCTCAGGCTCAGGCGCGCCCACCCCCTTCAGCCATTTTGCCGATGCTGATGTGTGAGTAGCCACGTAAGGCTAGTAAGTGCCAGGCGGCGCATCGGGGTGAGGATGGAAGACGAAAAAGAGTGTGTGCCGCATAGTAACATAACCCCCGTGCTACCACCTTGTGCGACACGGGCATGCCAATTACAGGTGACAAATGGGTGACCGATTGCTCGGCGCGGCGTACGTCGTCACACCAGTAAAGGACCGAACAAGTCAAGCCGGTTGGTTGGTGCGGCTGCAGGGCGGGCAAGGTTCACCCACGACAAGCCTTTTGAGTGCCGGCCCTGAATCCCCAACTTTTCCAAGACGAGGGAAGTGGAAGAGGGGGAAGGAAGAGCCCCAAAGGGAGAGGGAGAGGGTGGGAGAGAGAGCGGAGACAGGATTTCGGTGTCCAGCACGGATACGTACTGGCAACGGTCAAAGATACCAAGCATGGGGAGTCCCATCTGGATAAATTGCATGTCAAGGTACCATGGGGCATCGCATGTTTCCATTGGTTTGGATTCCCGGGTGTTGGATACGGACGTGGGCCGTACGGGGTTGCCTCCCATCCCCTTGGACTCCTTACTCCTCTCTAATCTTGGTACGCTCCCGCTGCCCGCTTACGGACTTGTTGCTGTAACTTGTGCATGTCTATCTGCCTGTGGGGCGACAATGGTGAGAGGATGAGGTGAAGCCAAGGGCCCCGACGACCGTAAGGTGTTGAGTCGGCGCTGGCATGCCTACAACTCTCTGGCCTGTCCTCCCAGACCACGCATTTTGTTGCTGCTTCGGGTCCATGAATGCCAAGGCGAGCGCGGGTTTCGCGGTTGTGGTGTGCAGGTGACCCGACTTGACTCGACAAAACCTCATCAAAACTAAGAGAAAATTTTCCAGGGTATGGGGGGGCGGTCTTGTTGTTATGCCCATAGAGACAGGCCAAAGGAAGGTTCATGGAAAAAAAGGGAGAGACCCGCCTTTCCCTCCATCATGAACCTTCCCCCCTATCGGAATGGCCCAGAGTAGTATTCGGTCGTCGGCGGACCTGCTCCGTCGGACAGAGCGTCTCCGACTCGACCTCACCCCGGACGCGGTTGCAGCGCCGTGGGCCCTCTGAGCCGGGTATGACTGCGCGCGGGCTTACATTGAATGTGGTTTAGACGCTTAATCGTGTAGGCAATGGAAGGCCCATACTGCCAGTGGACCGATCCTGATATCCAGCGCACATCCTTACATCTCATCGAAGGAAACTCGGCAGAGTGGTCGTGTCGCGCAAGGTACCAGGCACGTCCGAATATCTTATCCACCGTGAGCCCGTGTTGGCGGTGCCGATCTGGCGATATTGGGTAAGGTGGCATCCGAAGGGGTGCCAGCATCAGCAGGTTGCAGTCCCTTCCCATTCCCAGACGGACGGGCGGTGATGGGTGAACCGGCGGTGACGACGGTCCAGGGGACCAGTCGGGTCGCCGCCCAACCCCTCGGGCGCGGATTTACAAATGCCCCCGACAACGAGCATCACCACCCCGGGCTAGCTTCGCCGAGAACCGACCCATATTACCTCGCCCAGGAACATGTGCGTAGTAGGTAAGTACCAGGACTGTAGGTGTCGGCTGCCTTACTAAGGCAAGTGAGCACCTCTCCGTTTCTGCCTTACTCTTATTGTTTGTTTCCAAAACATCTGTCTTACCCGCTCACTAAATCGATTTGCAAATGAAGTGCATCGGTAGCCTGATCAAGATATACGACCGTCCAATAACCGTATTCTGACGAACGACGACTTTTAAAGTCCTTCTTCTCCCCCGACGGAGTCTATGAGACGGGGCAAAAGGCCAGTCGCCCTCGTCGTATTACCCAAATGACGGATATGTGCGGAAAGGGCGCCCGTTCTCATGCGCGCCGGCACGCGCTGCCAGCCTTGTTGCCAAGTCGGCGAGCGAGGCTGTTCTGTTGAGCCGTGAATCCTGAGTCGCAAATTGCGAGCCGCGAGTCGTGAGTCGTGACAGGCGTGAGCAAAAGCTCACCTCATCTCCCACGGCCGGCTGGGGTCTAGTCTCATCTCGCCTTGCCTCGTCGCGTTCCACTCTGCCAACTCCCCGACTGATGTCGCGCCTTATCCTTTTTTTCTTCTTGCGTCCTTGTGCGACCAGGAATAGAGAAAAACCTTCGAGTCGGGAAAGTTAGGCATTCCTGGGCATTCAAGCGCGGTGCGTTAATGGCCGACTCCTACTGGTCTGATTGGTCAAATCTCCTAATATCGGCCTTGATCATTTAGTCATGAGGCAATGGTCTAAACTTTCTTCTCGACGACTCCGTCTCGCGCGGGCGGCGACTCAGGTCCTGGTCGCCTGATGGGAGGCGGAGACAGCGCGAAGAAATACGCAGGGCGGCAGATAAGATGAGCCTCCCCGCCCTCCACTGTCAGGCGATGAGAGAAGAAAATGGAACAGGCCTCGCTCGCTAGGCTCATCGGCTCCTCCACACCTGGTGGAGTGCGTTGAGTCGTCGAGGTTGCCGGGGCCCGGAAGCCGGGGGCCGGGGGCCGAGTGGGAGGGAAACTGAGGTAGCAGCACAGTGGAGGGAGAGAGGGTGATTCCGTCTGGAAATACCGACGGGTCTCGGATATCTGCACCACCAATATACGTTGTACGATGTACAGCTTTGCTTGTTGACTGCGGATACCACCTCAGGCAGTGGTGGGTCTGGACGGAGGCCATCTCGTTGAAGTGTATCCGTACGTGATAGCAATCTGCTCGTACGTTGTATTCAAGGCCGTCTTCGAGTTTCGAGGGCGCCATTTGGAGGTTTGCCATCGAGGCATCATCATGCCCTACAGGGGGCAGGAAGAGCGCAAAAGATGTGACCGTCGGCCTCATGATGGAAACCGAGACTCCTTTCCACCGTAGGACGCTTTGGGAAACAACAAGAGAGAATCGTCATTTGGCAGGTAACCCTATCCAGAGGTATCCAAAGGCCTCAACAACAGGGGGGACCATTTCTCCACGAGCGACTGACTCTGTGGGCTAACGGGGGGGCGGAGGGGAGGGATGACTGGACAGGCAGTATCAGAATGCGAAAGCCGCCAGTCACCGGTACTTGCTTCCTGACACGCCCCACCATTCGGGCTTTTGGATCACTGCCGGAGTCTTTCCTTCCTTTTTTTTTTTTCCTCTCCCCGTTTCTCTACGGTATCGGGCCCTGTTTCCCTCTCTTGTTTCCTTTCTTCTTTCATCTCTTTCCCGCCCGGCATCCTTCCGCGTGACTTACGTCTCTCTCCTTGGTCATCTACCCGGGTTTCCTTGTTGCTTCTTGCCTCACGTTTTCTGTACTGCTCCTTGCAGCAAAGCGAGATTTCTGGACCTTCCTTCCCCAGCATCCGTCTGGCTGCACTAGCCCCGCTCAAATCTTTGCACGAAGAAGAACCTACATAGTAAGAAGAAAGGAAACGGGGGGAGGGGACAAAGAAGGCGGTCTCGGCGGGTTATGGTGCCTGTGTCAGGGACAGGGTTGCCACCTTCTGCTCTGCTGCCCCCCCGCAGGGCAAGGGTCCTGCAAGGTGTGCAGTCCGTCTACAATGTAGCGTACGGATACGCCTACTACGTACGTCGTATGCGCTGCTCGGTTTGTACGTTGTAGGAGCAGCTTGGCCCTGCCCCGGTCCCCAGCTTCCATAATGAGATATCTAGCTATTCGTACGGATACCATCCTAACCTTCACTTGTGGTGCGCAGAGAGACGTTGCAAAAATGCTCATCCATTTGGGGAAGAGCTGTGGTCAGTCAGAGTCCGTATCGAGACTTCGGGGACAGAGTCTTTGTCTGAGACAGTGACCTTCCATTCCACCTGAGATCCCTTCTTCAGCCTTCGGCCAAGTCTCCGTGTCCGGCCGTTGCTTTCGACTCACTTTCGTCAGGTGCCCGCAACATGAAGTGTGCTGGGCAAGCCCAGACAGACCAAGACATGATGAGAGCCGTTTTTCAAGACACCATCGTCATCAAACCAACCCTACCTCAGGGGATATCTTGACTAACTCGTTCAGGCGGTTGTTCTACCCCAAATTTAACGCGAGAGCTCCCTCGTCATCCGTCCAATGCTGTTTTCACCTTACTCGGTAGATCCGTCCTATTTTGGAAGCAAACTTGAGACGACTCACGTCTGAAAACCTCTGCCGTGCCTGTTTTACCAAGCCCTATTGATGGGACGACGGCGTTCCCGTCCGTCCCAAACTCACAGAGACCACGATCACCTTTCCACCTTCATCCTCTCCACGCGTCGTCGCCTGTACATACCCTGCGCTCTCTGGCCGCTGTCCGAACCTGTCCACCCAGGATCGCGAACAGTCTCATCCCACCAACATGTCGTCCCGTTTCTCCTACGTCACAGCATTCTTCAGCCCATTCCACGTCACTCCTGACCCCATGCTAGATGCGCAGTGTTCAAAATAGCATCAACGGACTAATCTTTACATCCTGTGATCCCAGCCCAGCTCGGTTCATCTTCCACCTCCGCGGCCCCCCTTTCCCCTGTGTCGCCCGGTTCAGCCAGCATGGGATGGCTGCTCTCGATGACAACTACGCGTGTCAAATCCCTAGCTTCTCAGGCCATTCTTGTCTCGCGTCCATGTTTCTCCCCGCTCCAGTCCGCTGCCGTGCCCGGTAGCTCTCCCGCAACCTACGGACTGCTCAACTGTTGTCCTCCCCCTCTTCGACTTGTCGTTGGCGCAAACCGACCGCGAGCTGCAAGTCAGCGCAGTCAGGATCGCAGACGGAACCAAGCGTCGCCGCACTCATCAGCCACAGCCACGGGCGAAAGATAGCATCTTCATAAAGCTGCGACTGAATGCAGAAACCTAATGCTGCTCGGCGCCCTGCTCCTGCTGCGCCTTGGAGGGCGAAGCTCGATCGGTCTAGATGCGATGATCCTCCGCTCTGATGGCTATGGCCGGCATCAGGCAGTCAGTTTGCCCTCGGTATCTCCCTGCTGGGGCTCGGTGCCTGGTTATTCATCGAGGTAAACTCCTTGCATGAAGGAACCGAACACGAAGGTCTCCTGGGCAGCCGGGCTCTCCTATGGAACGGAACCCGAGGACCTCACGTCTCGACTTCATTATCGGAGTCTGGAGAGCTGGTCTCTTCATCAACCTGCTTCAACCAACCATCGCAAAAGTCCCAGTCCACCAACGAGAGCAGAGGCAGTCGCCTCCAGCCTGTGTTTGAGCGATCAGGCAGCCCGCTCTGCCCATTCTCTGCCGCGTAGCAGAAAGCCGCCTCTCCCGCTCGTCTGGACCAACTCCTTGCCGTTCGCATGATTTTCCGGTTATCGTACTTGTCCCTGTCCGTCCCTGTTTCACCGCGGGGACATACCACAATAGGAAATCATCTCGAGGCAGCCAGTTCGGCGTCTTGGCTCGCCCCCGTTCGGTCGATGAGCCTTCTCCACGGTGACTTGTGTCTAATACGGCGTATGCCCAACCTCTTCTCTGTACATTGTTGAATTTGTGCACAGTCTGGATTTTTTTTTTGGCCTATGTAGCGCAACTTGTTTATGAAATTCCAATTTGATGTAGATCGACTAGCTTATGAGAGAGGTGTTTTACCAAGGGATCAACCGTTATCCGCCGTAATATTCTCGCATGTGCTGTCAGGCATCATCGAGGGCATCTCGACAAGTCATATAGGTCCGACACCGTAACACCCGGTAACTCTCGGGTCCGGGCCCCATCATCTCCCCGCGAGTTGAGGTATCCGGCCGACCACCGGAGGAGTATCACCATCGCTTCACCTGTCCGTCCCAAGTGTCCAATAGATTGGCCCCGGAGAGGAATTTAGGTTTCGCAGCGCAACGCCGTCCCGTCTGAGGTTGCGCCTGACCCTCCCGGGCTGGCGAGCACGGCGGCGGGTATATGTGCTCTTCGTAAGTGGTCGTTTTTACGTGTCGACGGGACGGAAGAGGATAGGCTTCTCGGGCGGCACGCCCTCTCACTTGGGGGCCAGACTATAACAAGCGCGCTATATAACGAGAAAAGAAAAGAAGCGCTACGTCGCAGCCGCATACGTCGCCCCCACCCCCTCGGAAGAATTACACCCTGAGTTTTTCCACGGGGCGCCGGCCAGATCAATGCGAGCTCGTAGCCCGCAGCTTGCGGCTTGAGAGAATCAGCTCTCGCCATCCCGGGTGGCGAAGAACGTGCGGGCGGTGCCAGCGAGGAACTACCGTCCCGAGCGTACGGCACATGGGATGGGCAAATTGGGCCAGCTGCTTCGGACGAAACCCATCTTCGCATGACGCCGCCCGTGACGTCGTCCCCTTTCTCCCCAACCGAGGATGATCGAAGAGGGGAGAGCTTCTGGAGGATTGTCGTCCAGTCCGGGAGCTCGACGACCATGGCATGCCCCGTTCAGCTTGCGTCGACCCCCCCCCCCCCCNACACTCCATCCCGGCGATCTTTCGAGGTTCGTCGAGCTCGATGATCGGCTTGCCGGGACTAGACAGCTCCCCTGTTGCCATGTCGTTCCCTAGCCTGCTTCACACGTAGACCGGTGCCTCGGAGCTATGTGCGGGGGGCGGTAAAGCAGCCCCGGGCATGAAATATTCGCTCCAATCGTCGTGTGTTTCTCCCGGTCTACCTTACTCCTATACTCCCTGACCAGGCTGGTCGAGGTGGCTATAGTGTGGGGAACGGATTTTGGCCCCCTTCAGTATCAGCTACTTTCGCGTCCGTGTCTCCGTTCCCGCTCATGATTTGATAGAGAAACGCCCGTTTACCTGTGAAGTGCTAAGCATTCGTGTTGAAACTGGGAAGGATTTCTGTCCAGGTTATGAAATATCCGTCGACCGGCTCTTCGACGTTCCTGCGGGGGAGATGAGAGATTCGTGAAACAGCATGATTGTGCCCGAGTATCGCGTTGCTTAGTCTCGCTCTCGACGCGTCTCCTGCTGGAGGCGTATGGGTAGTAATTTACGGTCTCCACGGTTACGAGGCTCCCCTCACCGGCCCAGTAAGCTTCCGACGTTGGTAGTCCATCAGTTGAAAGGAGAAAATAATAAAGATCGAATCAAGTTTAGACGCAGAACAAGCCATGGTTGCCCTTGGGTTTACGAATTAGAAGTATTTCTTTTCGTGAAGATGAGTACTGGTAAATGTCAAGTTATTGCGACGTTCCGGCCGTGTTTGCGCCGCCAATACCACAGCGAACTTGCCGAGTCAAGAGATGATGGTCCCGGGTGACAAAAGGATATATAGCTGCAGGATACCGAAACGGAGAGCTTATACAAGTCTATCGTACAGCGAACTGAATGTTTGGAGACCGGTCTTCATCCAGAAGCTTCAAACAAGAGAAAAACACACCCATTGCCGAGTGCTATAGCACCCCCTTGGCTGATCCGCTGTTTCTTGTCCAAAGTAGACAGATCTGTACGTCGTGATAATGAACCGGGGTTGTAAGTTGTCAACTTCTGGCACGCGGAAGCCATCGATTCCTCAAGGCACAGCGGCTTCGGCTCAGGTTGCTTGGGCCAAGAGAGATGATCGATTCGTCACCAAATGACGAGAACGAGTCTACTTTACAATCTCGTAGTTGCGAAATCTCAAATTATAAGCAACCCCTAGTTTTACCATGACCGGACACTTAAGATTCCATAGACGTGTTCTTGGTTCAGTAATCGTAGAAGCCCTTCCCACTCTTCTTTCCCAACCAGCCCGCATCGACCATGTTGCGAAGCAGAACGCTCGGCCGGTACTTGGAGTCACCAGTCTCACCATGAAGGACCTTCATAATAGCGAGGCACGTATCCAATCCGATGAAGTCGGCAAGCTGCAGCGGGCCCATGGGCACATTGGTGCCGTTCTTCATGATGGCGTCGATGGAGTCTCTGTCGCCGACGCCGGTCTCAAGGCAAATGATGGCTTCGTTGATGTAGGGCATGAGAATTCGGTTCGCGAGGAAGCCGGGGGAGTCGGCCGAGACGGAGGTGATCTTGCCCATGGCCTTGCACAGGGCGACGGCCTTGTCCAGCGTGTCCTTGCTTGTCTGAAGACCGCTGATGATTTCCACGCCCTTCTGTACGGGAACGGGGTTCATGAAGTGAGTTGAAACGACGCGAGAGCTGGCGGAGGTGTCTCTTGGGTCCTTGGTCGTCGATGCTGCGATGCGGGTGATGGAGATGGACGACGTGTTAGTGGCCAAGATGGCATGCTTTGGGCAGACCTCGGCCAACTTTGAGAAAATTTCAAACTTGAGCTCGGGGATCTCAGGGACAGCTTCGATGACGAAGTCGACGTCCGAGAGTTCGTCGATAGACGTGGCCGGAGAGAGGAGAGAGCGAGCCTGATCGGCCTGTTCTTGTGTAATCCTCGACTTGGACACGTCCTTTGCAAGGAGCTTCTCTATCGACTTGTCAGGGTTTGGTACTGAGATGGCACACCGAGTTACTGACCGGCAAAAGCCAGACCCTTATCGAGAGCCGGCTTGGATGCGTCAACGAGCTTAACGGGAATTTGTGCTCTTTGAGCGGCCACAAGAGCAATGCCCAGTCCCTAAAGTTTGTCCAGTCAGTTGCGTGGTCGGGCAGCGGAGTTTCACGTGTTAATCTCTGGTTTCTCACCATCTGTCCAGCGCCGATTACCCCAAGACGCTTCACTCCTCCCGTAACAGAAGCGATTCTTGAGGTCGAGCTGAAAGAACGAAGCTGACCGGGCAGCTTGGCCACCGTTCGTACGCGAGCAATTGCCGTCGCCATGGCTCTCGAAGTGCGCAAGACGTCAGAGGGCAGGGATCACCAAAGTCTTGGATGTGGGTGAGGAGGCGGTTCAGATCAGGCAAATTTGCTACGAATGCGACCAGACCGAAAATTAAAGAGACAACAGCCAAGGAAGATGTTAAAACAGGACCAATTGTGTGTTTTGGAGAAGGTTGAGACCGGAAGTCCGTGAATAGATGTAGTTGATGGGCTCGAGGCCGTGAAGATGGAGGCGCCCAAGTCCCTCGGCTAACCTCGGCCATTGGACCAGGTAGCTGGGAACAGGATACTGGGCAGCTTATCTAATCTTATCGTGCCCCAGAGCCTCAGCCACTATGTGCCCCAGGTCCACCGGTGCAGGTACCGCTACTGTGAGCTTGTAGGTGCTTAAGGTACCTTAAGTGGGTTCCCCTTAAAGTGCAGGATTGCCAGAACGCGCCTTTGTCGCGTGAAAACGCGTCTTCCTTATTCTCCATCGATCGCAGTTCATCCATCCTCCAGCAATTTCGACTTGGTCGGTCACCTACCTATCCGACTCCACGGTGCGAATGGAGGCGCATAGTCAACTCATATCCGATCTGTTACTGCATTGAGCCTTTCAATTCGGTCACCATGGAGTTGGCGGATGGATCAACGGACATTGTCCACCCTGAAGTTCGCGCACACATCAACAGTCTCGTTTCTGCTGTGAGTTCAAGGATGATATTCACCCCTCTAATGCTGCCGCTGATATCGTTCTGCTAGCTCGGTGGCAATAGTGCCGAGGACGATGGCCAGTACAAACTCGGAGATGACGCGATCGAGGTCCTCCGTGATCTGAAAAAATGGATTCGATTCTACGACGAGAAGACGAACCGTATGGACGTTGCACGTTGCCTCTCGGACGCCAATATTGTCAGCGGAGATCTCCTTCAGATTCTCGCAACCTGGCCCGAGAACGACACGAACAACAAGTTCAAAGCCCGTGTCGCTCTTGCCTGCTTCGAGGTCATGGTGCCCCTCACCTGGCCCATGGAGCGAGACGCCGAGCGGATGACGATGAACCACCACCGCCACATGCCCGTTCTCGAGCTGGCCCAGCTTGGTTACAAGCGCGCAATAATCAACTTCGACGGAGCCCAGATTCTCAATACTGCCATTCGCGTCGCCTTACCGTCAATGGCCGTTGCCATCGGAGATCGAACGCCTCGCGACCAAGGCATCATCAAGCTTGTGCTCTTTTTCCTTCGTAACATAGCCATGATATCCCCCTCCCCGGACGCCAATTACGACGGCGACGAGTCCGAAATCTCCCGCTCCACAACTATAGACGCCTTTTCTTTTCAAGATATCTTCATGGTGTTGTTGATGATCGCGTCGAACATGGGAGAAGATTTCCGCACCGAGGATGTGATAGTTATGGAAATCATTTATCACTTAGTCAAGCAGGTCGATGTAAGAAAGCTTTTCATGGACGACCAACAATTACACAAGGCCAAAGCCCAGGAGCTTGCCTCTATGATGAAAAAGGAGACTGCGATGCGCAACGCGTACAACAGGAGGGCGCCTACCCGCCACAACCGCTTTGGCACCATGATATGGATGAAGCGTGAAGACGGGCGCATGTCGACCCTTACTGGCCAGGACGCGCTCGCAGACAGTGCTACACGACAACAAAAACTCGATGAATCCAAGACTTTCAAGCCCGCACGCCGATCGAGGAAGGAGGAGTTGGAGTCTAAAGATCTTGGAGCTCCGGCGAGCCTCAACTCAAGAGCCAACGGCCAACTGAGGACCTTTGTCGAAGATTTTCTCGATGCTGGCTTTAATCCACTCTTCGAGCACATTCGCAAGTCATTGGACCGCGAAGCCCCCCACGTGCTGTCCTACCATCGCCGACAATACATGTACCTCGTCGCCTGGTTCCTGGAAGCAGAGACGCTTCGCAGAAAGTCGAAAAATGACTCCAAAAAGTCCGTCACAGCCGACGATGTCAGCAGCTTCAACCTCGTTGCGGGTGTGCTGAACCAATCCATGTTCATCACTCTCACCAAGACCATGCATGATTCGTGGGAGCACAAGGACTGGCCAACTCTGACAGCTGCGATGCGATGCTTCACACAGATCCTTCTCACAGTTCAAGAAATGGCGGATTCGGGCAACGAAGAGGACGAGGAGATTGCTGAAAACATACTGAGTCGTCTTTTCTACGAAGATTCCACACACGACCTGATTGCCAATGTTGTCCGGCAATACAAAGGCCAAGGCTTCGAGTACCTCGACTCGGCGACAGAGCTCACCCATCACTTCATGCGCATACTTGAGGCGTACTCGAAGCAGAACGTTGACATGCAAGTGCGGTCTCGCAAAAGGACTCGACGAAAGAAGAAGGCTGCCCAGGACGCTGCTGGTCTCGATATCGTCGACGAGGAAAACGACGACTCGGCCAATGACGAGGCCAATGCCGAAAAGACCTCAAAAGAGCGTAAATTTGACTTCCATCGATTCGCAGCACGATTCACGCCTCAGGGCGTTGTTGATACGTTCGTTGCCTTCACCAAATTCTACAAGGACCTCAACGATTCCCAACTGAAGCGCGCTCATCGCTACTTTTACCGTGTGGCGTTCAAGCAAGAGCTGAGTGTGATGCTCTTCCGTGTTGACATTGTACATCTCTTCCACAAGATGATTAAGGGGCCTGAGGCTCTTGACAAAAGTTCTGGCATGTATCGGGAGTGGGAAGAACTTTCGAAGCAAGTCCTCCGCAGGTGCATACGCAAGATCGAGCAGCGTCCCGAATTGATCATCGAAATGCTGTTCTCCAAAATCAACAGTACTGCGTTTTATCTCGAGTACGGCTACGAGAAGCAGACGATTTCGACTTCGCATTCTCGGCCCGCGGCAGAGCTCGAGTTCAAACACACAGATCAACGAAGTCAACAAATTGCCATTGTGGTTGGCGTCTTGCTTGACAAGAATCAGTCGGATCACATTGTTTGGATAAAGAAAACGCTCGAGTCAGTTGAAAGCGAGCGTCGTGCCTGGGAGGCGGCGAACGAGGCCATGCCTTCCGTTGAGCACGCCGAAGGTGCGGATGAAGAGACACCTTTAGCGGACAAGACTGCCAACCTACCCGACGTTTACAGTGAGTGGAATATGAAGGTTTTCAAATGATGAATAGGGGATGCTGACACTCTCCAGCTGTACGACCAGACAATGATGCCCGCAAAACTGCCATGTTCAAGAATCCGCATCTCCGCCTTCTCATGAAGCTTGTTGGATTCGAGAGGCTGGCGCCTACGATCGAAGAAACTCCGCAATCCCTGTGGGTTTTGCCTTCTCACCTCAATGCGGAGAATTTGCGCGAGAGCCTAGACTTCATCAACAAAGCCGAGTTCGATCCGCCTGTCTTCGAGGATGGTGCTGCAGCCGAAGACCAGCTTCGGCGCAAGAAAGTTGTCAGAAAACGCGCAGAGTATGATGACGATGAAGAGGACGACATTGATGATGGCTTCAACTTCGATCCTTTGGGACCCACCGTCCACAAAGCGGTTGACGAGCCCTCCAAGAAGTCAAAGCGAAGACAACGCAGAAAAGGAAGCGAGGAAGACGAATCGCCAGACGACTCAGAGTTGGAAGAAAAGGCTAGAAAACGCAGGGAGCGTGAGATGGAGAAGAGGAGAAAGATCAAGAGCGAGGCTTACGTGCATGCGAGCGACGACGAGACGGACGAGGAATACGATCGCGAATTCTTTCTGCGCGAGGAGGCACAACGTTTACGCATGGCCCGCACTGTGGGCGATGCGTCACCATCGCAGCCCACCAAGCGCCCACCCGCGGTTCTGCTTGATGACAGCGACGACAACGATGACGATGTCCTAGAGTTGACGAGGGGCACGCAGTCGGCTCGGGCTAGTGCTGAAATGGACGTGGATGCTGGAAGCGAAAGTGGGCGGAACGGCGCTGGTAATACGGCCTTGACGCCGAGCCCATCCTCGCAAGACAGGAGTTCAAGAAAACGCAGGAGACTGTCAACTGATGCCGACGAAACCTCGGCCAATGAGCCGGAACACGAGAATGTCGGCGGTGACGCAGAGAACGATGAAGATGAGGACGTACCAGTATCTACAGCGCGCTCACGCCAGCGCACGAGGGGAGGGTTTGTGATGGACAGTAGTGATGAGGAATGAACTTGAGCAGGCTTCAGGCGTTTGGTGTTAGTGCGGAAGGGAGGTGCATTGGGAATTTTGGAGACTTAGATGGAAACGGACTGCATAGCGTGGGATGGCACGAGGTCGATACAATAAGACATTCATGTTTTGACGCGTTGTAAATGTGCCTCGCTCGAACCGACATCTTTGGCACGACATTTGTCCATGTGACAGGGCGTACTGTCACGAATTGCAATTGTGTATATCGACCCGAGCGGATACAAGGGAACAGATCTGGAAAAGTTCGGGCTTCGTCAAAGGCTTCGAGGCCTCGCTCTCGAGAGATCTGCGAATTCCTAGCATTTCCTGTCTCTTCCATGAAGGAGGATGGCTGGGAGTGTGTGCTGACGTGGGCTGGACGCTACATGTCGTAGACCGCATCTCGCCAACAGCCATAATTCCCAATACTTGGTCTTGGTAGGGTTGAAACTTGCAAAGAAGATTCGCCGAGGAGGTTGGACGAAGACGATGGCAAGAACGGCGGCACTTGTATAGACTGAAAGACGAAGGCATGAAATCGGAACAAGCTATGGCTTCACCCATCTTTCGAAAGAGGGATCCGGTTTGGCATGAGAGTCAAGTATCATTTTCGCATTGAGGTAAACCACTTGAAGAGTTTCCTCTGAGCCATGAAGCATACAGTGCAAACACCCAAGCCCCCTCCTCTCGACATTCGACGTAACCATGTGGAGCAAGACTCCATTCCAGATGCAGTCCATCCTTCACACTACATATCGAGTGCCTCCCGTGTCGGTTGCCTTTGCGCTGAGTGAAAGTTCCCTTATCACCAAGGCAGCTTAATCCGTTTCCCTATTAATCTTGTCTGTCCCGCCTGTTTGATATCATTAAGTATACAAAAGAAAACCGAGCATTGCGACTGGCTGTTACTTGCGCCTAGCTCCCCGGAGGGGTCACTACCAAGGTATCCGGGCTTGCTCCGTCAAAATCAGGATCGCCATCCTGCTGAGACCGCTTGGGTGTCTCGGAGGTCTCGCGTATTCTCTCAAGACGCCACGAGGCCTCGGCTTGTGGGGTAAGGGCCGGCATTCCAGTCAAAGGTGGTTTCGTTCCCTGGTCGGCGCCGCTGACCGTTGAGTCGGGTTGAACGACGATGCCTCGCAGCGGTACCGTGCTGGGCTCCTCCGGGCCTCTGAGCCTGCCATCGACGGACAGCAGTCTCCTCGCCAGACCCCGTACACCCTCCGAGATATGCTCTGGACAATCCCACGCAACCAGTCCCGGGTTTCCTGGCACTCGCTGCGCATGCACCAATTTGTAGGATACGTTTGCCCAGGTCGGACAGACGTAGGAAGCCAGAGCCGGGCGAGGTAACACGTCCCGCGCCTCAGCATCCCCGTCGCTCCTTTCTCCGTCATCGCCCGAGAAAACCGTGACTGCGACCGTCGGCTTCGCCCCGGGTTTGTTCGGTGTCCTTTCGGTGGACGCCAAACAACGAGCCCAGAAGCGCATCGCCGCCTCTGGCCCCGGAAGCCATGCGATCTGGGTGAAGGTGACGATCTCTTCGGCAGAGAACTCCTTCATGGCTCCCAGCACCCGGATCACTTTGAGCACGAGGGCCAGCAGACCAACCGGCGAATCGCACAAGGCGAATGATGGTGTGTTTGGCTCGAAAGAAGATACCTCGGCGTGGTGTTTCGATAAGAGCTGCGCGGATGGCGCTCGATTCGGTTCGATTCGATTCAGAGCGCGGTAATCTTCGTTCTTGTACCCAAACATCGACGCGCCGAAGAACTTGGCGATCGACCATTTCATCCACTCCAGCGGTGATCCCGTCAGGCTAGGTGCTGCGAGAGGTGGGTTGATGAAATGAGCTCCCAGACAATTGTGAGAATAGTGCACCGCCAAGTGATTCGCGAGTTTCCAATCAACCCCCCCGGGACTTGAGGCGGCCGAGGCGGTGTTGGAGATCAGATAGTACGAGTATGAGAGTCGCGACATAACGACGCTGAGCATGTCTGCCGTTGCCGAGATGACGCAAGTGTTGGCCGGCAACGCATCGCTGAAGCCGAGCCCGGGTAAAGAGGGAATTACCAGGTGGAAAGGCTGCTGCTTGTCCGGGTCCTCGGGTTCGGTGAGTGGCCGCACGAGATGTCCGAGTGACAGGTTGGTGAAAGGGAAAGGGGGTATCAACAAAAGGGGGACGGCGGCAGCGTGAGACGACCTGACATGAACAAAGTGAAGCCTTACAGGCTTCTCTGACCCCGATACCGTGATCGCCGTACGGAACTGGGGTAACTGGTTGTTAAAGGCCGACTCCTGGTCTCGCCAGTCGTATTTCTCCAGCCTAGACGCGGTGTCAGTTGCCATGACAACCACAGCCACCATCATGGCCGATTGAAGGCAGTATAGGTACTTACCAGAAGTCAACGAGAGGCTCGATTTGTGATTTCGGCTCCCACCAGTCATGAGACTTGAACTCTGTCGTCTCATGCGGTAACCTGGTGAGCTCCAACTTTTGCCTTGTGAGGTCGAGGTATTTGCTGGACACCTTGCACATCGGTTGCGTCAGCTACAACTCTCAAAGCTTCGCGCCCTCATTGTGTGCTTACATGAATATGGTAAGGCTTGATCTCATTTCCCGATAAGCCAGTACTAGCATCTTGAAGGTCCGCCATGTTCGACATCTGCAAGCATGGCACGGAATAACAATCTAGATACAACAACGGAACACTTGTGATTCAACCACGAGACCGCCGGAAAGAAAAGCAAGCAACAAGGTGCTCGATGGAAATTGCAGCCGGGAACGCACAGATGGAAATACCTCGACAAGATCAGAGGGTAAGATCACTAGGATGGTAAGCGAGCCAACCCAGCGACGGCTGTGACCGCGACCCAGTGACGACGGCCTGCCTGCATCTCTATGTCTATTATCGTCTGGGATATGGACGAGGTCCCCGGCTTCGTCCTCTTGGATAACTGGCGCGTTATACCTATCCCATAGCCTGCCCCATCCCGCCATCTGTCCACTGCCGCCCTCCGATGAGAACGGTACACGCTGCCGCGTTTGCGTGAGAGATGTGGCTTCATGCAGGATCGTCCTCCCTGTCGGCTCAGCGACCTCTGAGTGGTGGCCGAAGATGAGACTAAACAAGGGAGATAGTCTGGAACGGTGAAAGATGTGGCGGTGCGTACGAATCCCCCTGTACTTTCGGAAATGATCACCTCTTCTCGCCAGGTACAAACTTACGAAAACGCAGCTGCAGCTCATTCTTCGGCCATTTCAACCACGGCAATAATCTCAATGGTTGTGGTGGTGTCTAACCTGGCAATGTCATTGGATGCTTCGACGTCGCCGCCAAGTCTTGTGGTATAGCACTCGCCACGTCAAGCCACACCATCCGACTTCAGACGATCCTCTCTACTGTGCAGACTGACCCTCAGACAATTGGACGTCTACCTCAAGCTGGCTCCTTAGCAACGTTCACCCTTTTATATACGCACTGAGAGGAAATGTTTCCTGTTGAGGGTTACTTCTTATTTCCTGTCGCTTGCCCATGCTTGATCAATGCTGCCCAACGCGCGGCCTATTGCCACCTTGATCGTCGTGACGCCAGCTATGTACCCGATTCCGACTTCCACAACAGCATACCCCGTCCCGGCTCCGATGTAGATGTGTAACCTACTTCACCTCGTGTTGCGTCGTCAAGACATGTCTCTCCTTGAACACCCAAAACTCCGCTGAGCGCCGCAGTTGCTCGACCATTTCCTCCTAGCATGCTGTCGTTTCATTACCCCCATGCGCACGATAATTTGGTGCGATACTGCCGTTCATCTGGTTGTGAATCTCGGCTGCTCAGCCAGGGCGTTGCGGCGCAGCCTGTGCCGCACCTCCTGGGCCACCGCGCAGATTCATGGCGCCGATTCGAGAAACAATGTTGCTTCCTACCGCGTCGACAGCTCCTCTCGGCGAAGTCAAACTCGGCCCTTGTGGTGCTGTTTCTTGAACTCGGAATAGCTTGATTGCAGTGCCGTTCCAAATACCCACCGTGCCCTTAGAAACCTGTATCTCGCTGCTGAATACGAAGCCCCAAAGAAGTGACTCATACCAGCCCAGTGCCAACTGTGACCATTCGAAGGAGTGTACCCTTGGTGGTGTTGGGTCTATTCCCACAAGCTTGATCTCCTGGATCTTGTGTAACGTCTCCCGGGATGCTGATTCCCCAGCCAGCGCCTGCCTTGGCAGGAGAGCCGACACCTGCTGAATGACGGTGAGGATGGTATGGAGGGGCAGTTCTGGCAGCCAGCTTTCAATCCAGTTCGAGGTTGGTTCGAAAGCACCCGATTGCGACTGCCCACTCGCTGAGTATCCACCTAAGCTTGTAGTACTGTTTTGTCTCGAGAAATTGCTCATTCCGGCAGGCATCTTGCCTCTAGCCTTTTCCGACATTCCTCGCAGTTGCGTCGGTACCGCATCCTCCACAAAAGATGCCTGCGATGACGTTACAGACGGATTTTCGCTCGTAGTGGACTGGGCTGGTGTGGGCCGGTGATCCTCGTCCTCGCTGTCATCCTCGTCGTCGCCGATGGCAAACGTGCTGTCTTCTTCAGGAACATCACTCAGAGCCGGTGGCCGAGGGTGTGATGTTGTTGGACTACGGATGCTTTCCGCAGAGCTCCTCACAGAACTAGGCTCCAGTCCCTCGCCGTTGACTGAGGCCTCCTTACGACGGCGGTTTCGCCTCTCAATTTCCTCTTGCCCGCTCTCAAGCGTGAACGTCCGCAACGCTTCGATTCGCTTCTTATTCCGCAGGATTGAGAAGATCAACTCGGGGTTTTCTGCCGGGTGTCGTTAGCACGAGACCTGCCACGCTGCACGCACAATGGGCAAGTAATTGCCTCGATCTGTGAAGGTTGAGTGGAAATGACTTACTTTGGTATCGATGCTCAATGATGGAGTTGATTGACTCCAGCAACGACCTTAGCAAGTCGTGGTTGCTGTCGTTGGCTAGCAGGAACGATGGTGATGACATGGACGAAAAGAGCTGTAAAAGCTTGGAAGCAGATGCTGAGCTGAGGCCGTCAAGATAAGCCGCGATGTTATTGATCACGGCTAAGAGGGCCGGATAGATCGCGGTCAGCCTGCCTTGACTTGTGGTGATGAGATTATAGATTGACTGATCAGAAGTTAGCCAGGTGCCATTAAGGAGCCTCGAGCTTTCTTACATGAATTAGAAAGTCTGCGTATGTCCCGCTGAACCCAGGTATCCTGATAGTCAACGGTAGGCTGTCTTGCCGTTCAAAGGTTCGGTTCAAGTTGGGGCCAAAATTTTTCTCCACACTCAGTGTCTGGAGCAGGAATGCACACATTCTTACTACACCTTGCTTGGATGGGTCATTCTTATACTCCAGCGCGTAGAACAGAGTCAGGACGACAAAGTCGTGAACTCGCTCAGTGTCGATGATGAAGGACCGGAACCTTTTGTTGCACTGAGTGATCTCCCAGAATAACATGATAATTTCGGGAGCAAACTTTGCGGTCGTCTGCCCGCTAGGGAGATATGAGCTCTTTTCTTGAAGCGGTTGGTTGAGTATCCGCGTCATGCCATCGACGATGAACTGGAAATCCTGCGGCCGGTGTAGCCTCCCAAGGAAATGACGGTAGTAATTCTTTGACGTGTTCCCATTTTGATCGGGAATTGGGTAAAGCAGAAATACTAGCAAAAGTTGCAGCGTATATGTTACCAGAATCTGCTTTTCGTCTTTGAAAACCAAGGTATTGTACGGTACGCGCCAGGTGGCTGGGTTGTATTTGAGGGTCTGTTCTCGTCAGTCACCTTGCTGGGGTACGAAAATGCAACGCCACGTATTAGTGATGGGGAGTCGAGGTTCGACCTACCGTATTGAGCAACGAGCAGAGTACTGAGAGCACAACCTGCTTATCAGGGCATGAACATATATGCGTCAAAGCACGAACACCCTTTTGCGGAAGAGCATTTGGTGTCATGTACATGCTTTGGCTGGTAATGGTGATGAGGAGGCGAAGTATCTCACTTCGGTTGCTCTCATACTCCTTTGTGGTGGCCACTGCCGTGTTGCAGCCAACGCCACTCTGCCAGATGGCATAGGTGACTTTTGATCGCCCTGCGGGTTGCCTTGGCAAAGTGAGGTCTGAGAAGAAGAGCAAGTCAACCAAGGTGTCGATCAACTCCTCTGCAAGAGGCTTGGCATCTTCAAAATCGTTTGTATCATTCCTAGGGGGTCGCTGGTCCTCATGAGCCCCGTCGAACAGGACTTCGTTGGCAAGCGCCGACTGCCTCGTCCTCTTCCTCCGAGCACCCCAAAAGAATTGCTCTTCCCACGCCTGAAGGTTGTCTGCCTCGTAAACGAAGGGGAGGATGCGCGTCAGCACGCGGACGCAATTGAGAGCATCTCTTTCGGGGGCTATTTCGGGGTCGGGAAACGAAGGATGGTGGCGCAGAATGAACAGTCGAGATGTCACAGCAAGTATAAGCGTCTCCAAATTCTCGAGGGCTTTGTCTCTCGTACGGCGAATATCGGCGGGGGCGAAGAGGCTGAAAATATCCTCTGACGTCTCGGGAAGCTCCCAAAACTAAGGGCACAGTCAGGCCAGGTCAGTGTCACGAACGACAAACCATTAAGCGTGAAGACGTACAGAGGTCCAGTAGGGGTCATCAGCCGCAATGTTTCTTTCTTCAGACAACCTGAAGATTCCCTTCTTAAAGACGAGCTTCGAATCGCTGGCGCCCATGTTGTCACAAAGCGATCATGCCCTCTATCGGAACGTTCTGACGAGAAGAGGAAGCCCAGGAAGGACGACGGTGTAAGGTTCCAGACCAAAGGTGCGCGGGTGCTACGTAATGGCAAAATAATGGGGCATCCTCGACTTCGAGCCAATGAACTGTGAAGAGCGGGGTAAGCAGTCCCCCTTACCCGTGCCGAGGTACGTACCCGCCTCGCGAGGTACCGTAAGGAAGATGCGCAAGGTTAGGTGGGTAACATACCTTAACTTACCTACTGTATGTGGCCATCTATCCCCCATACAAGGACTCTGACCTACCTTTACGGTCCAAACCAGGGCGATTAATTCATAACGCGGCAGATCTGCCTGAACCCTACTGTTGGTGTACATGAGCTGATCCGGTCGCATCGTGCCCAGTATGGGCTTCCATTAACTTAACTGCAGCTTCAAAGTGAACTTGTATGGTCTCATGAATTTCCAGCTAATTGTCTGCGGGTAGTCATTATGCTGGAGGCTATTTACTCTCCAGAATCTTTCTAAGCTCTCGCGTTTTCCGCATGCCATATTCTACAGTCCCACTGCCTTCCAAGAGAAAGGTAAAAAGTGGGAGGAAAAAACGCCTGATGATAGATACGAGCCGTTGTCATAGCGTCTCACAAGGCAAGATCTAATGTCCCCAAGCTCATCGAACATATCGCTCGGCACTAGATCAGAACAAAGGGCCGTGATGCAGTTTCAATGCATCCAGCTGCCTCCCGATGATCTTCTTCCCCTCTCGTAGAGCCACTTGTTGTTCAGGCCGACACTGGTACGCTTTCCGGTAGAAGGGCTTGGTGTTCCTGGGTCGGGGAAGAGAGAAGAGCCTGTGCTTGCTCCAAGGTTGGTTGAGGAGCCAAACGACGATCTTCGATTACTGTTCAGACTTGCTGAGAATTTGGAAGGACTATTGTTCAGCGGGGAGGGCGAATAAGATTGTCCGTTCAGAGATGCTCCCAGAGCTGGGCTCCCTCTTCCAGACAACGGAGAGCCCGAATAGCTTCGGTTAGAGGCCGGCGACCCTGCCAAAGACGGCGTCCGAGAGTACCGCGGGGGCGTGCTGTAGGTGGCATCAGGAGTAGCCGCAGCCGAGCTAGGCGGCAGACCAAGAAGTTTGCGCTGGGCAGGTGTCAGGGGAATGTCGGCAAGGTCGTCGGCTGGTCGAAGCAGTGGCAATACGGCTAGAGCAATATTTGCAAGCGGGATGAGCTGGATCAAGTAGTATGCCCAGCCCAGGTAGGACCGCAGAGATTCGCTAAGCCTGTTGATGGTCAGATGGGTAGCAGACAATTGACGACGGGAAACGCACCACTGAGCGGGGATGTATGATTTAGAGAGAAGCTGAGACAGCCACAAGCCTAAGATGAAGGCGACATTCAGGGCAATGCGTCTGACATTTTTCTCGGAGAAAGTCGTCGCATTGCGCCGTCTTGTTATCTCGTTAAGGCGCGGGTGTCTCCAAGTGCCGGGGCTGTCGACTATAGCTGTTGGCTTCTGTGGTGTCGACTTCACAGGAGTGCTGACGGCAGCTCTGCCCGCCGATGAAGACATGCTCGGTGCAGCGACTGACAAGGAGCTTGATCGTGATGAGTCGCAGTTGGTACACGGCTGTCAGGGTCAAGGCCTGTTACGTTGGAGGTCAGCCAGCGCCGAAGATTTGCAGAACCATTCCGGGTGGGGAGGGTGGTTACCAATGCCGACGCGCTTAAGAATCTGTTACAAGTTAGTAAAATCTGTCGTTCCGACGCTGCGCTATCGCCGAGCGCGGGCGTGCTTGTATGCGCCGCTTCAAGTCGAGTTGTCGATGGAGATGGGTATTGGTAAGTTCGATATCCAGATAGAGGTAAGACGGTATCTGTTGGAGGTCTGGCAGAAAAACAATGCACCAGCCCCATTGGGCCTAAGCAACCAGCAGAAAGCGGTCAGTTGCATGTGGAGGCTTTTCGCCTGCAACTGCAGGGCTGTGTGGCTTGCCTTTTTCCTGCTGTTCCTGGTTTCTTCATTCGGACCTAATTGCGGTACGTAACTCCGGGAGAAGCCTTGTTTCGGTTGCCTCAATTGTTTCCTCCACCGTGGAGTGGATCATAGTTTAGGAAGTAGTGACAAGTACAGCCCCCTGGGTGGAGGCACCGAGAAGCACACGGCAGCGGAAAGTATACCAGAGCGCTACTTCTACCATCATTGCTAGCCAAGAAAGAGGGAGCTTACTCGCGGGAGTCTGCGGGAGCTGGGGAGGATGTCAGAATCAGGGCCCCGCCAAAGCCTTCTCGCATTGCCCCCCAGTGAACAACAGAACACCACTCATGGAACCCACCTATTCCCATCCGTTACGTAGTACTGCACTACTGGGACCTCACCCTCGAGCTCCAAGCTCAGCGCACTGCCTCCATATGCTTTACCCTCCACATTCTCTTTAATAAACCTCCGAGCTTTCCATGCCGGCCACGTAAAGCCTTTTCCCGCTGTTCTTCTACTCCCCGCTTGTTGCAGCGCTTCTTTCCCACACGATCCTCCGGGACTTGAGAGTCAACTTCTTGTTCCTTCGGACAATCGTAACCCCCGCCCAATATGGGCTTCTTTGACAACATCATGCTCCAGCTGGACGAGGGCGTTTCGGGCCTGTTCGGACAATGGAATACATACACCACTGCCATCGTCACGTTCCTTGTCGCTATCGTCTCCTACCGAATCTTTTCTAGTCAGGATCCCGATACCCACCCTATGCTTCTTGCGCGCCAGGCTCAGGGTTCGCCTGTCAGACAAGCTGGGGAATCCCCCGTTTACCGATCCCACTCTTCCCCTCATGGCATGCCTCTGAACAGCGGACTCAACGTTAAGGACCCTGGTGCCTCCAAATGGGCGAGAGGACGCGACGGAGATCTTCGCGACATCTGGAGAAGGGCGGCGACAGGCGCCTCGGAGGAAGACGGCAAACCTCATTCAGCCAAGGGGCGCCTGTTGACTGTTCTGGGCTCCGAGAATGTCGTCGAGCACAAGCTCGGTAAGTCCGGATGCTCATCTGCGCCGTCTTTGTTGTCTGACAATCTACAGACGACATCACTCGTCAGATCAACCTCATCGGCCGACACATTCATGAGCAGGGTGGCATTCGCGTTGCGGTATACCTGCCCAACTCGATCGAGCTCCTTGTCACGCTCTTTGCCTGCAGTTTCTACCCCAACCTCACCGCCATCCTCATCCCGTTCGACGTATCCGACGAAGAGCTGATCACGATGCTGCGTCGTTCGGCTGCCGATACTGTCATCACCGCGCCGGGCTCGTTCCCCTTCGACTCTGTAGTCAAGGCATACCCCGCTCTCCGCCAACTGATCTGGGTTGTAGATGAGGGAAGTGCGCATATGGATTGGAACGAAGTCCCCGAGGGCATGGGCGGTAGCGTCAACGTCGCAACATGGCAAGACATCATCCGCGAAGCGCCCGCTGACACGCTGACGGAAGTGCCTCCTCTCGACAAGAAAGTTGAACCTAGGGACATCATCACCTTTTGGCAGTCGAAGCCCGGGTCTATGGAAGAGATGGTTCGTTTCACTCAGGCTAACTTGGTGTCTGGAGTTTCTGCTCAGCTCGCCGCCATCCCGTCCACCCAACGCCTCGGACCCTCTGACCTCTTCCTGCCTGCCGACTCTCTAACCAATATCTACACCCTCACACTGACATTGGCCGCACTCTACTCGAACTCGTCCGTTGCTCTCAACTCGGTGGCCGGAAGGTCCCCCGATCTGGTCCTGGCTACCCAAGGAGTTGCGCCCACGGTACTCGTTTCAACGCCCGAAACCCTGTTGAGAACGCACCAGGAGGCCACCAACCGACTCAGCTCAGGCTTGGCTAAGGTTGCTCACTGGGTCCAATCTCGAAGCCTCACCGAAAGCGGTGTCATGCCCGTCGCTTCCGTGGCCGCTCGTTTTAACAGCGCTTCCCGACCAGCCATTGGCACCACTCCTGGCAAACTGCGCCTCGTCTATGTGGCGGACAGGGCGGGAGCCGGCTCATCTCCTTTGTCATCGAGGGTGCTCTCCGACCTTCGAGTGCTCTTGGGTGCCCGAGTCATTTATGCCCTTACGGCTCCAAAGGTCGCCGGCGCCGTCGCCCAGACCGGCTTCTACGACTATAGAGTGCACGACGACCAGCAGTCCCACTTCGGACCGCCCCTTACGAGCACGGAAGTTCTACTCAGAGATACCAAAGAGCACAAGAACGCTGACCAATCGTACTGTGGAGAGGTGAGTGTCGCTCCGACGACATGCCGAAGTCGTTACTAACCCACCTTTGCAGATCATCGTCCGGGGACCTTGTGTTGCGGGCAATGAGGCCTCCATCAACGTTACCGGGAAGATTCGGAATGACAACACGTTGGCGTACGCATGAGTGGTTCACGTTTTCTGCAGATCATATTGATTGATTTGAAAGTGATGCGAGAGTGTCATCGCTCACACCCGTAGTGTGATGAACATTTAGTAGCATCATTGTCAAGTGAACATTCCATTGTATTAGAAGCACCGCCGCATATTGTAAGTCTGTTTATCGATATGCTGTCCTGATAAATAAGCTTTTCAGACTCGGCTACTAGGGGCTGATCACGGGTTATCCTCGATCAAAACCTGGCTACTCCATCCAAGGTCCCCAGGCCAGCAGTCCGAGTTCGGCGCCCCTATACCAAGATTTTGCAAATCGTAAAATTGTACACAGATCAACTGAAATCAAGGATAATGAGTTGTTTTGTGGTGATCATGTCTTGTTGCACGGATATGTGGTCTAGGATGACAAACGACCGAAGCCCCAAACAACTGGGGCCTGCGAGAGGCGCCTGAAATAGTCTGCCTCTGTCCGTCCGCAAGCAGCACTCTCGCACCCGCACTGTCGTCCTATCGGAGTCTTTTTTCTTTCAAATTTTTTTTATCGTCTTTCCAAAGTCGTGTGCAGGACGTGTTGCCTCATCAGCGAGATGCAGATGAGCGCGAGAACGGACATGCCAAGCATGGTGAGCCAGACACTGCGGAAGGCCTCCATGAAAGAGTCGATGACGCCCGGCTTCCAGCCAGGCGGCAAGTTCTTCAGCTCGTCGAGGTCGTCCCTGATACGGGCAATGATCTCGGCCGCGTTCGGGTAGTCCCCGAAGCGCTCCCACAGCTTGTTTCTCAGTACGTTCTGGTAGACGGCAGACCCAATGGTGATGCCAACGGTTCCTCCGAGACTCCTGGCCAAGTCTGTGGTGGGGTGTCAGCTTCGAAGGCGACGAAAGGGGTAACGCAGGGGACGGAATTCACTCACAGGTTGCTGATGTTACGACTGCCTGCTGGGAGTGGTCGACGGCGGCGATGCAACCGAGCAGGGTGATGGTCAGCATGGCTCCGTATCCTCCGCCGATAAGGAAAAACACGATGTAATTGATCCAGGCGGGCGTGGACGCGTCGAACTGTGTAAGGATGATGACCCCAACGTTGAATAGCACAAGAGCGCAGATGCCCGGGATGACGTATTTGCCGGTCTTCTTCATGATGTAACCAGCGGCAATGGATGTGACGGAGACTCCCAAAGGGGATGTCAAAATGCGAAGACCGGCCTCTGTCGCCGAGAGCCCGTTAACCTGCAGGTACAGCGGCACATAGAAGATGGCCATCATCATGACCATGGTGCACAGAAGATTGGTCAGGCATGCGGCGAGGATCGTGCGGTTGTACAGCAGGCGAACGGGAATGATTGGCTGCTTGACTCTGCTCTCCCAGACGAGGAAGCCGACGAATGCGACAACCGAGAGGGGAATGGTTGTGAGCGGGAGCGGGTGAACCCAGGGCACCAGGTTCCCCCCGGCGTTCAGACCGAGCAGCAGGAGAACAAGGAAGGAGATGGTCAAGAAGACGCCAAAGAAGTCGATGCGGGCCAGGTAGGACTTGTCAGAGGCCTTGGGGGGGACCTTGACAAGCACAGCGACGAGGACGGCCGACAAGAGGACGGGGGGCACCTGGACAAGAAAGGCGAGCCTCCATCCCCAGGCAGTGTGGTCGTTGATGAGGCCGCCAAAGATGCCGCCGAGCATGGCGCCGGAACCGTAGGCGATGTTCCCGATGCCTTGGTAGACACCTCTTTTCCGCAGCGGGATGAGGTCCGAGGCGAGGAAAGTGGAGATGGACATGAGCCCGCCGCCGCCGATGCCAGCGACGACGCGGCCGAAGATGATGACGGACTGCGTCTGGGCAAGACCGCAGATCAGGTTGCCAGCGGCGAAGAAGACGTTGCTGAAGACGAGGCCCGGCCCGCGGCCGAAGATGTCGGTGAGCCTGCCCGAGATGGGCTGGCAGGCGGCATTGGAGATGAGGTAGGCGGTAGCAAGCCAACTGAGCAGGCTTAGAGACTTGAACTCACTCGAGATGGGACCGGAAAGGGTGGCGATGACTGGTTCACGTCATAAGTCGGCATGTTCTCGTCGGAATCAGTGTCAAGGTAGGGCATCTATTCTTACTCGTGCTGTCGACGGCGCCCAGAAAGACGCCACCGTACGCAGTTCCCAGGATGAGAGCTAGGCGCGCACCAGAGACGGCTTGGGCGACGACGGTCGTCTCATCATCGTTGGCGACCGCAGCACCGTTGCCGCTACCGTTGGCATGGCCGTTAGTAGTGCCATTGAGCAAAGGTGTGGTTTCCGACGATTGTGTCTGCTCGACAACTACGGCTCGCCGCGTCTGTTCTTCATCCGCAGCCATGTTGTAGCCCCCCGTCGTCGCTGTTGGCGTCTACCAGTCCCCGTGCTTCACCGGTCTAACCTCGAAAGCTTCCTCGTCTCTGTATGGCCGTGCTGTGCTTGAACAAATGCAAGGGACGACTTGGTGTAACAACCTCGACACTACTATAATTGGTGGTTGTTATATGATAGGTTTCCGGAGCCAGACCAAAATGCATTCGGAGGAAAGAAAGGTTGTGAGTTTCGAGCTTGGTGGGTTATGTAATCGATGATTAACACCATGAATCACCCTTTATCCTTTTTTTTATTTTTTCCGCGGCAAAGGAGCATCCATGTCATCGCGCCGAACCCAAGTACTTTTAACTGGCCAGCGCACGGTAAATCATCCCTATGCGTCGTACGCCCGAGGATCTAAGACGACTTGGATCTTCCGCCCGCATCACGGCCACCGAACATCGGCGCAATCCCCCAGACAATGCCCATGTTAGTGCGAGCAGCTTTTTTTTATCTGAAAGTGCACATCATACAGCGCTACATTCATCAGAAGACATCCAACTTGGCAGGTGGGTTTCGCGTTTGGCAGCTTGCGAGAGCGACATAGATAAGCTTAAGTATCACCAGACACGTTCTGAACAATGCAATACTACTTAGCGAAAGGAATTCTTCGTGGGGTAAAGCAGTCCTTGGCCTGCTTCATTGGATAAGTAATTCCCGAGGCATTGCGTACGTCCTCTTATCTAACCCACCAACGACACAACCTTGCAATCACGTCACTGCCGATGTCGGTTGTGACCCGGGGCTTGTTGGCGTCCTCTTGCGTCCTGGTCCACGGCGAGATAAGTTGCTGATCGTCCGCTTCGTCCATCCATCCTGATTGTGCCCAACCCCCTTCACCTGAGATTGTCGGCACAGCAAAGCCATCCATCACCAGAGACAGATTGGCGGGAGCAGCAGTCATACTTCTGCCAACGAAAACGCCAGTGCGCATGTACGACCCTCCCGTTGACGGCGGGTGATGGAGATACAGATCCAGATCTGGTATTCACCGAACATATTGCAATGACATTATACTATCCTCGAACCCAAAATTGACGCAGGGGGGTTGGGCAGGACGACGACGTTGAAATGAGGCAGCACTGGTAGGTATGAAGCCGTCTTCTTTTGTGTCGTATACGCGATGTCTTCATTATAACGTACCTTGGCATTTTTTTTTTCGCCCGAGTGATCAAAGGTGCCGGTACAGACAAATGTCTCGCTTCCCAATTATCCCTTGCATTTGATGGAAAAGAAAACTTGGCTGCGGGTGTTCTGAGACGAGTTTGTCTCACTACCCACCCACTGAGGCCATTTTGAGGCGGCCTCAACCGCCACGTCTTTAACCCCATTTGGACCTTGGGCTGCCCGCACGCGCGACACGCCAAAAGAGGCCAAAAGTCTAGATGACTGTAAACGGCCAGATGATTCACTCGGCAAGAGGTAGTGGCCTCAGCTCGAATCTCTTTCAACGCCATGTTGTTGGAACAAACAAAGAACGCCCTCTCTGCTTCAACACATAAGAAGACGTGTTCTCCGACGGACATGAGCATCGCTTGGTTCAAACAGATCAACCGCCGGCTGTCTTCCAACGTGATTTACATGGACATCAGACGCCGGTCACTTTCCTGCTAGATCTTATTTCTTTACTTTTTTTCCCCCCCGCCTTCCGACGGCCAAATTGAAATCCACCATGGCGTCCTCCGATATCCTGTCCCAGACCCTCTACACCATCACAAGCGTCAAGCTCGACCAGCTGGACAAGCAAAAAGCCGCCTATGAGTCGGAGAAGCGAGCGCTGCTGGAAGATGCAGCCTACGAGACAGACCATCGGAAACGGGCAAGGCTCCTGGTCGACAAGGCCGAGAAGCTCCCTACCATGACGCCCCTGGCCGACAGTTCCTTGGTTTCCGTCGAGAACCTCAAGCGCTTCGTCCAGCAGGCCGATTACGACCCTTGCATCTCGACCGAGTTCCTCGCCGAGTACGAAAACGCAATGAGGAACGAGCTCGACGTGCAATCCGCAAAGTATCGCTACGCCGAACTGTACGGCAAGCTCGTGAGCGAGTGGATCGCGGCCGGCAAGGCCAGCGACCAGGATTCCGAGTCGGGCTTCGTCCCCGTCGGCCGAGAGGAGATGCACCAGCAACGCGCCACCTGGGAGCAATACGTCTTCCACGCCAAGGAGACAGACGGCCAGGCCATCAAGGGCTACCTGAAGCAGCTCTTCCAAACGTCGTCCAAGGATGCCGATCACGCCTTCACGGAGATGAAAGCGGAACTCGACAGGTTTCAGGAGCGCTGGGACAAGAGGACGCACTTTGACGAGGAGTCTCTGATGAACACGATCCGAGGACTGCTACGGACCGACACACTCACCGACCAAAAGAGGGCCACGCTCAACGACTTCCTCAACAACAAGGTCGTCCTGCGCGAGATCGCCGACGTCCTCAACATGCGAATGCAGACCCGACAGAGCTGGGCGTGGGGATGCGACACCATCGTCGATCAGCGCCGGCAGCTCAACGGCCGCTACCGTTTCTTCACCGACGATGACCTCCTGCAGGCCATCTTCGTGCACCACATCGGCAAGCAGTGGGCTGTCGAAATGCGCCGCGTTCTCCTCAGGTTTCTCTCCGCGCCCGGAGTCGACAAAGACGCGACAAAGACGATGACCAAGGAGGACCTCCGCCGTCGGCGCCACTTTCTCAGGAGGTCCGGGGGTGGGCACGCCGAGGCCGGCAACTCGGTGGTGAGGAAGCTGGCGGACCATTACAAGACGGAAATCCTGCTGGATCAGCTACCGCACTCGGTGGAGGAAAAAAGAGGCGGATACAATTCCGACGGCGGCAGCGAAGAGAGCGAGGACGACGACAGCCGGAAGTCGCACACGGCCGTTGTGCAGAACCTGCTGCATCTGGTCCAGTCCGAGATCATCATGCATCAGAGGCTGGGGGGTGACGTGACCGTCATCCGGTCCGACCTGAAGTGGTTCGGCCCCAGCGTGCCTCATTCGTCCATCTTCGCCGTTCTCGAATTCTTCGGCGTCAGGGCGGAGTGGATCGACTTCTTCCGGCGCGTGCTCGAGTGCCCCCTCCGATTCAGCCAAGACCCCCCGGACGCCCCGGCCCAGGTCCGGAAGAGGGGGACGCCCCTGAGCACGCCTCTCGCCGACGTCGTCGCCGAGACGATGCTCTTCTGCATGGACTTCGCTGTCAACCAAAAGGCCAACGGCTGCCGCCTCTACCGACTGCACGACGACATGTGGCTGTGGGGGGACGTCGAGACCTGCGTCCAGGCCTGGGGGACCATGACGGAGTTTGTGCGGCTCGCGGGGCTCGAGATCAACGAGGAGAAGACGGGCAGCGTCCGGATCGCCGCGCGGCAGGAAGAGCCGGGGCCGCCGGCCAAGGGTCTGCCCAGGGGCGACGTCGTGTGGGGGTTCCTGAAGCTCGATCCCGCTTCTGGCCGGTTCCTCCTGGACCAAGGCAAGATTGACATGCACATTGACGAGCTCCGCCTGCAGCTGGACGCGTGCGGCACCGTTTTCGACTGGATCCAGGCGTGGAACATATACGGCGCTCGCTTCTTCAAGACGAACTGCGCCCAGCTCGCCAACTGCTACTCCCGGAAGCACGTGGACAGCATGCTAGCGACGTTCCACCGCATTCAGGAGAGGCTGTTTGGCGACGGCGGGGCGGGCGCGCACCTGAAGCGACTGATTGGCGACCGGTTCGGCATCTCGGACATCCCTGACGGCTACCTGTACTTCCCCGTTAGCCTCGGCGGGCTAGGGCTGCAGAACCCCTTCATCCACCTCTACCTGATCCGCGATGCCGTCGTCGAGGACCCCGACACCATCATCGACGACTTCTTGGCCGAGGAGGAGGCCGAGTACCGATCTCTGAAGACGGCCTACGAAGAAGCGGGTCTGGACGGCGGCGAGGACGGCAACACCCTGCGTGCGTCGTGGGCGCGCACGGACGAAGCCGCGGATCTCAGGAACGAGCCCTTCATGAGCTTCGAGGAGTTCACGCGGCACAGGAGACGGACGTCTGCGGCGCTTAGTCGAGCCCTCGACAGACTGCGGGGGATACCGGCACCCAAGGAGATCGAGCTGACCGGGGACGTGGAGGCGGCGCTGGGGACGACGCCGGAGGGGTGGCATGGTCTGAGCGGCTACGAGCAGTGGGTCTGCGGGCTCTACGCGAAGGACATGATTGCGAGGTTCGGAAGCCTCATGGTCGTCGACAAGGGAGTACTGCCGACGGGCCTGTTGGACATGCTGCGGCAAAGCCGGTTCAAGTGGCGCGGTTGAGCGAAAACGCCGTCCCGTGCTCTCCTGGGCAGGCAAACCAGACGACCCCTTTTCTTTTTCTCTTTTGGGTAGCCCGGGAGAACGAGTAGCAAGGGCCATCGTGGACTGCGAGGCGGTGCCAGGCCGCTGGAACCATTTTCAGAGGGGATCCCGACAAGTCGGCCGTGCATGGTCGGATCTTGTTATTCGGCAGCGGGTGGCATGGCAATGGCAGTTCAGCCCGCTAGTCATGTGGTTCGGATGTCAAGAGGGAATTTAGATTAAGGACGGAATCCGAGCGCAAGTCTCGATGCTTGATTGCAGATAAAAAAAAGTTCTCCCAAGCCCACTCCCGCTCACCCTTGTCCTTGCGTGAATCCAGTGTTTAAACGGACAAAGGGATGTCGGATGCTCTGGGTTGATCGAGGTAGTACCGTAGTTCAAATCAAAACTCTGTCAAGACCCTTAACCCATGGGTTCCCGCCCCTCCTTCGTGGAGGAGGGACTCGCTCACGTCGTCGGTTCGCGGCGCCTTTACACCGACAAAACCGATTTTTTTTATCCCTTGTTCCTATTTTTTTTTTCTTTCCTTCCATTGCCGCTGTTTTTACCTTCTTTTCGCCTATTTTTCAGTTATAGCCAATCTTTCCACCGTTACATCCCCGGTAGTTTTGCCGACGTGGTGGACCTGTTACTTGCGTGCTTTTCTCTGATCCGCACACCACCTTGGCAACCGTAAAAGACGCAAGAGAGGAAAGAATCCCGCCGGCTCTTTTTTTTTTTTTTTTTTTTTTTATCGACGAACGACCGGGGCGTATTCGCGTGTCCTCGCACGCAACTGCGGCTCGACGACGAGCGTGGGCCGTTTAATCTTCCTCTGCCGGTTCGCAATGGCGCCATAAGGCAGGCCGGCCAAGCCACAGAGGCGAAAAAGAAAAAAAAAAAGATGGAGTGGTAATCAACCAGGCAGATCTCGATGCCATCATACTACTCCCGACTGCCAGGACCAGTGGGGGGGTTTCGTCGACGATGAACGGCGACAGACGAAGATGACTGTGAAGACGCTGCCAACAAAAGCAGCCGGAGGTGGTTCGACATGAGGGCGGGGGAGGGGGGCGCCACCGGGTGAAAAGGGCTGGTTGGCAAACCCCCCACGCTTCGTCACCTCACCGTGTCGGTCTCCCTCACCGCTGGACCAATTCATACAAGTCAGATCAACCTATCTGCCTGCCTTTAAATCGCTATCGTGACATGGCTACCCGTTATCCATGGGCCCGAGGCAGGCGGAGCGGTCGACAGCTTCTGTTCTGTCTTTCTTTCTCCTTAGCTGCTTGTCCAGCATATCCGGCTGGGCCCTTGTCCAACCGCCAATGTTCACAGGTAGACGACACCGATGTGGCTAGGACATGCTGTGACTTTGGTCGAGCCGGGTCAGGCATGGGCAGGGAATATAGTTAAGGTGACTGGAGCCGATGTAGCTTATGTGCTTTAAACGCAACCTCGGCTTGTAGGGGAGCGTGTGCTCTATCGGTTCCCGTCACCACCGCTTTGACTTGTTGTGTGCCGAGGTGAGGATGCCATAGTATACGTTGTACTGTGGGTTGAACCGTGGGCAACTCCAGAGTCCATTTAGACCGTCACTGTCTGGCCGTGATGTTGTAATTTTCCCCTCCGGCCAGTCTTCAATGAGCCCCCGGGGCTGTCTCTCGCTTTCTCTCCTCCACCCCCCTACTCTCTCTCTCTCTCCACTCTTTGCCCTCTCCCCATCACCCCTGTCCTGCATACACCCTTCCCTCACATGCACACCCTCCCCCCTGTCAACCTCCAACCAGAGAACTTCCCCCGGTCTCTGTCNNNNCGTCTCGGAACTTGCAAGCCACTTAGACTCGGGCAAGGCCCTCTTGGGCCGAACATCCCTTATCGCCCCCACATGGGAACTTTTTTGGCTCGAGTGGGCTTCGGTGTCTATTTCCCCAGCCCATCTGGGCCCCTGATCCCTGCCCTGCTCTCGCTCTCTCCCTGTCTCTCGACGTCCCGTGGACCGTGGCCCNACGTGCATTTCCTGTCTGCTCGTGGGAGTTCAGACCTCAGACATCAGACCAGACGTTTCCTTCCCTCAACTTTATCCGTCCCTCTGCAGCCACTTACTCTATTAACGGCTGTGAGCCATTTACGCGCATCTCAACACCAACCCCATGTGCTATGCCTCCCCCCCGGTTCGTACCGTCACCGGCCTCTTCCCTTTCGCCCCTGAACCCATCCCCCCTGACGGCACCTTAAAGATTAGTGTCGTACATCAGATGGCTCGTAGTATATACGTGTAGTACACGTACAGAGATAAACGCCGATCAAGCGTCGCTGCTTGGCTCGGTCTAGCGTAACCGAGCCGGCAGGGATTCTTATATGAGGCCACCGACCACTCCAGCCGGCCCAACTCTCCTCCTTCCCCCCCGCCCTTTTCCCATGTTCTACGGATAGTGCTGTAGTATATCCAAACCCCGATCTCACACGACCAGCCCCCGCTTTCCCTTCGCTCTCCTCCGGAGTCTCATCTTACCTCGCTCTTCTTTCCGCCTGTCTTCGTCTACGTGCATTTCGCACCGCCGAGGCTGAAGCGAGGTTCAGAGATGATAACAACGAGTAGCGTACTTCCTTCGTTCGGCGCCCCCTCTTCCCCTTCCCCTCTCCCCCTCCTCCTCCTCCTCCACCCCCCTCCTTGCTTAGGTACTCAGGCACATGAACGATGGATCGCGCCCACATGCGCCCTCCCGCACGAACGGCGCAGCAGCAGCGCGCTTGGAGCGATTGCGACTGGACGAACGCCGTCTTTAGGCCATGCATGGTGGAGCCGGACCTGGGCCGGGGCGAGCGGGAGGCAAAAAGCCACCAAACCCTCTTTTCACCGTCCGCCAATGTACTACCGTACGGACTACGTAGTAGCACTCGACAGTTTTCCCCCTACTCTTCTTTCTAATCCGGAGAGCATTTTCGTCCAAGTATAGCAGCCGTCGTAGAGTGACCTCCCTCCTTCTAATGTTCCTTACCCCGTCGATTCCCCCCCTCCCGCGTCGTCTTCACCATCATCATTATCACCGTCCTCCTCCTCCTCCTCCTCCTCCTCCTCCTCCTCCGTCGACACCTTTCCCTCATACAAGCACAACCCCCTTTTCCCAGCTCTCGCCAGGTCGCTCTCCCGCTACGATACGTTGTGAAAGTCTATTCACCTGCAAGGTATGTATGTACACGTACGGCGGTGCGGCGGAAGGGGAGGAAACACCTTAATGAGAACGTCCGCATCTCGAACTGGACCCTGAGTCGGGGATTGCTAATGTCCTTTTGCTTTTCTCTTCTTTTCTTCTCCTTTTTTTTTTTTTTTTTTACCGCCTGACGATTGTCCGCAAGGCACCCACCGCACGCAAAACGCAGGTACCGAAACCCCCCGACGAGGCGGAGGCCGGCGAAGCACGCCATCGCCATCTACTACAACCTAGCATTTCCCTCGTCTTCCATGCGTGTCTTTTCCGTCCACCGGCATGAACGGGCTTGCTCATGTAGCCGTTCACATTTAGAAGGGGTGACGGAAAAAAAAAAGCATATTGATCACTTTCCGGCACGAGAGCTAGACCACACCGGAGTCTCGTATAATTTAGTAGACCAGTAGAGGAACGAACAGTCAAGGTTGGAAGGTTTGATTGATTAATTGATTTGATTTGATTCGACTGATGAGACCTTGTCATTTTTTCCTTTGCTCATTTTTGTGTTTCCGATCGCACCTGTCCTCGGTGCTATGCTCCGGTTTGTCGTCCTCTCTCCGTCGTCTCCTTTTCGTCGAGAAATTCATTCCCCCTTTCCAGGTCCCGCCTCGAAAGGCCGATTTCCGCCGTCTGTTCCCCTCCCACGCCGTATAACGCCGTGCCTCAACACAAACAGCATGCGCGTTGCTGTGATAAGTTGCTATTGTACAATTACAGATGGACCGCTTTCCATAGATCCTTCTCATCAAGTCGTGAATCGAGCTCGGTCTCTTGCCGAGCAGAAATGCTTCGCGCACGCCGGCCGTTTTCTCGTGCGTGACTCGTGTGCTCCCTTGTCCACACACAAGTCTCCTCTCCTTTCCCTCCCCCTGCATCTCTCTCTCGCCCGCCAAGCCTCGCTCTCAGAACATGATCCACTCCACTTCCACCCCGGGCCCGCCGATGCACCTGGTCCAGTTGAACGGGCCTCGGCGCATTGCCTCGAGCTTGACCGCCGCCGGACTCCGCGGCTCGTTGTCCTTCCACTCGCCGGCCCAGAGTCGCTCCAGCACGTCGAGCGCTGCCAGGTTGTTCATGTACCCGGACCGGGCCATGATGTCGCGACACTTGCTGCGCACGATGTTCTGTTGGAGCTCGTTGACGCACTCGCTGCCCGCGACGAAGAGTGGCCACAGCAGGAACTTCTCCGCCGCGCTGCCGGGCTCCAGGCTCGTCGCGTAGTAGACGACCTGAGACACGAGGTTCTGGAAGCTGCTGTGCGTGGAGGGCACGTTGGGCGAGGCCAGCCGCTCCGTGTAGAGCAGGGCGGCGTAGCGGAACGCCTCGGACAGGGAGCCCAGGTCCCGGACCTGCGCGGAGGAGGCCGGGGCGGGAAGGGAGGCGTGGACGCGAGCCGGGTCGAACTCCCAGCTCTGGAGCGCGAGGCGCGCCTCTTTCCACTCCCTCCAGAAGTTGTTGCGGTGGTCGTCGTAGCAGAGCGCCGAGGACACGAACTCGTCGTCGTCCAGGGTCGAGCCGAAGCCGTTGCCGTCGAAGCGGTGGCTCGGCATGTTGTAGACATCACCGCCCATCTGCTGGTGATGGAGGCTGCTGATGCCCCCCTTGTAAGCGTGGCCCAAGGGGGACGTGAGCGGCGACTGGGATCGCGAGGGGATGTTGCGCGCCATGGGGCTGGTGACAGGGTTCTGGACCGCGCGGTGCTGGGACAGCAGGTTGAGCCTGCCCAGTTTCCCGATGGTCTTGAAAAGCTCCCGGTCGCAGCCGACGAGGTTCTCGGCGCCGGGGGGCAGGAGCTGGGCATCTGGCATGACGCCGTAAAAGGTCGAGTTGAGCTGGGCCTCGCGGTCGTTGATGCTGGCCGAGATGGCGTCGAAATATGTAAAGATGGCCTCCATCCACGCAGAGTCGCGGGACGGCGCCAGGTTCTGGGAACGCCGGATCGAGAGGATCTTCTTGACGCCGGCGAACTGGGTGTGAAACTTGGCAATGCCGGATTCCACCATACGATAATGGCAGAGGAGTAGGATGGTCGCGAGGACCGAGTCATGACTCGACTTGGCGGGGTCGTTCAGCTGCTGGTTCAGCAGGTGCACCGCAAGGTTCCTGTGTTGGTACTCTTCCGAAAGGGACTGGTCTTCCGGCTGGGCGTCCGCCACCGAGTCGGCCGAAGACTTCTCGGCCATGAGCTTCTCGGAAAGCTCGCGCGTGTCCTGTCCGAGACTGAGCCTGCGCTTCATGCGCAGGTTGCAGGCGGACAGGGCACAGATGGCATGCTGCAGGCTCTGACTGCTCGACGCCAGCTGGAGGATGTGCTCTCTGTAGGGGTTGCTGGGCCCGTCGATGAAGACCATGGACGGGCACATGATGTTCTTGTAGTAGTCCATGAAGAAGGGCATCTTGACGGCGAGGTCGGTGTTGACGCGAACAGCCTGGGGTTCGAACATGGTAGGCCATTGAGCCGAGGTCTGGTGGTCGGAATGGTGTGGTGACATGGCCTCGGGAGGCGGCGAGGTCCAGACGTGGCCGTTTGAGCTGCAGCTCGTGCTATATGAGTCCATCTCTGGAACGCCTAAGGCCGAAAGGTCAGCGAGTCTGATCCTACAGCAGAGCCGGACGGGCCGTCTCACTCAGAGTGTCACAATCCCGCATCAGTTTCTGACTCAACTGACTTTCAAAGTTGTCCATGTGCGAGGTGAGACTCGAGCTCTGTTCGGAACCCGCGTACACGAGGCTCGGGCACGACGTTGGGGCTCTCTGTTCGATGAGGATGGCCGATATGGGACTCTGGGGAACGGGTGACCCGTGGCCACTATAGCCATCGTACATGACGTTAGGGCTGTGCAGGAACGGGATATCGTCTCGTGAATATGAATGGCTGATGGGTGACATGTAGTCGGCATCGCTGACTGACTCGAGCGACGAGGAAAGAGCCCCCGAGATGGGGATTGGCCCTAGGTGAGCTCCCAACTTCCTGTAATTAGGTCCGTCGGTCGGTACGCTGCTGGAGTATGGCAGACTGCCCCAGTGGCCGGTCGTGAGGGACGGCGTGTGCTCGGCATTTGACATGGACATGAGGTCGTAGTTGTGAGGGAAGGGCGTCGTGGGAGCCGATCCAACGTGCTCCGGCGAGAAACCGGCGTCGTCGCGGTTATTCCTTCGAGGCATGTCGTCGGCCTCGGGCCACCCTGCGGTGATGACGGTCGAGTTCGCGCGGGAGCGCGTGGGAGACTTCTTGGCCACTCCTGCCACGGGTGGTGCTTTCGCGATCGGAAGAGACAGACCGCGCAACTTGCCCCTGCTGGCGACGCCAACGCCCCAAGTCAGCTGGGTCTTGTAGCCAGAGCACTCGTTGCCGATTTCTAGGCATTGCGCGCAGTACGGTCGTCTCCGATCACACTTGACATTTCTCTTGGAGCATGTGAAGCAGTCGTCGGCGGCACCGCCAGCGGGGGCACGCCTTCTGCGCTTGCGGACAGCGGCGGCGGCCCCGGCCTCTTTGGCCTGGGCGGATTGTTGTTGGGTGATGGGAGCCGTCATGGTGTTCTCAATTTGAAGGAGGAAGAAGTACAATAGTCAGAGATGTGTGTGGCATATGTGCGAGACCGAAGTTGCCGGGCAGAGAGAAGAGATTACGGCCTCAGCGTCCAACACGACGCTGCCCGAGTGGTTTTGGTAAAACAAATGCTTGATACGCAAAGAAGGATATCCTACCTACTGCAGGCTAGAGCAGAAGGCGAAGTAGACGGACAAGTCAAGTGATGCGGCAATAGATCCAGAGTAAGGCAGAGAGGCAAGCCTCGGGGAGGAAGGAGTGTATAAATGGATCGAGCCTTGTTAAGCATGCTCGTTGGCAACCACTGATTGCATGGATGATAGATTGGCTAGAGATATACAAGCGGCGAGCATGGATCATGGACTTCACCAAGGAACTCGTCCGGGGGAGGGAAGCGCACATAGCACAAGCAGCGTAAAAGTACATCATGTGCGCCGACCGGGGGCAGGAGGCAACTTGAGAGCGGCGACGTTGATGGTGGGGGGGAAGAAAAGGGCAAGGAGGAGCAGAGCATACAGAGTGCGCGTAGAGACCGGGGGCGGCGAGGTCGACCGAAGGAGAGAAACCTACGTGAAGGCGAGCCGGGTTGTGTGGGTGTGGGAGGAAGGGAAGCCGTCTGGGAGTGTGGCTCGTCTCCGGGTTCCCGACCGTTCTCTCGATCTTAGTGGACCGGGGACGACTGGGAGGAGAGAGACAGAGGTCGAGAGACGGGAGTGAAGTTCAGAAGAGAGCGGATATTAGCAGGCAAGGCTAAAGAGGACCAGAGGGTAAAACAGAGCGAGTGAGAAGCAAGTGGGAGGATGAAGATGAGCAGATCAGCGGGTCCGTTGCCAGATGTCAAAGGGACAAGGGGCCACCCCGGCAAGACGCAGTCCAATCCTCATTGCAGGTACACAGCCCAAGGGTTCTTGGTACCTTGCTTTTTTGGCTCAGTTGTCCGCGATTTTAGGTTGTTCTGGTCGAGATGAGGCCGGTCGATATGAGACAGGGGTCCTCGTCGTCCGTTCTTTCCAGGGAGTTGCATACCTTCATCCATATTTCCTCTCTGTGCCTATTCGACATGCGTGTAAGTAAGTACCCCGTACTCGACGGTGAAGAGCGTGTATTGTTTTTTTTTTTTTTTTTTTTTGGAGAAAAGGACCGGCAAATGCGGAGAAAGCGCCTACCTACCTTCCGTTAGCACCGCGACTAACAAGATGTGCCGCCTGAGGAATGCAGACATATCTTCAATTCAAGAAAGCGCCGAGCCGGCAAAGGACTGTGTCCTCGGGAAAGTTGACGGACGGGGTGTTGACATCGCAGGCAGCTCGACGTGCCCTTGCCGGGTCGAGTTAAGACGTCACTGTCGAGGGTATCAGCAATATCCATTTTTCGGCGTCGACGTGAATAGCAAAGCAAGCAGGACGCCATTGCCGATGACATACGACGTACGGAGATTCCACCCCCCCCTCCCCCTCGCCGCAACGGCGCCCCGTAGCACGGGAGGCAAGCAAGATAAGACGTGATAGAGGATTGCGGGGGGGCGGATAGCAGACGAGACGAGACGGAGAAGAACCAAAGCTCTCGCACCAGTGAAGACGAGCAAGCGCAGCAAATGAGGATAAGAAGGTCCCTTTCGGCGGCGCTTGCGATCCCCTGCTGCGATGTGAGGTATCCGGCCCCATCAACTCGTATTCATCGGTACTAGCCGCCTGTACTATGTATGTAGGTACCATGGCATACCGAGCCGAACAAGGCCGGGTTTATCACTACTGGAGAACCATCCGAGGTATGCTACGTGAATGTAAAGGGCAGGTTTGACGGGACCGACCGAGGAAGCTTGGCTAAGTTCCTCCCCTCAAAAGAGAGTTACTACTGAACTGGCCAGATCTAATTGTTCGCTCACAGGTCAGCCTAGGGCGGATGGGAGAGTTTACCGTCAAACGGCCCAAGCCCTAAGCCTTTTCCAGCCCACTGAGAAACGGCGCGCTACGAGGTTCAGCGGGTTTCGGACAAAGGGTGACCTGGGCTCTACGAGCTGGCTGGGCTCTGATGCTGCCTCCTGCCGCCAGGCCTCTCCTCGTTAGCGTCTAGCCTCAACCTAGTTCAGGTCCTTTTGAAAACCCACCACAAACCCACCCACCTTCTTCCCTCCCCCCTGTGCGACGTCCCCCTGCTAGAGAAAGTCGATGCGATGCAAATGCTGCTGCATCTGCCGCGCTACAGGGCATGGCAGGACAGGGTCGAGCGTGCAAGGACAACGACAACGGCGAAGGGAAGGGGACGGCGGCCGGGCCCCAGGGTGATTGGCGGCCAGGTCACCGTGGCCAGCCAGCTTGCGTGCTTCTTCTGCATCCAGAACCCCTCGAGGGAGCGAGCCCAGCGACGTTCAATACTACCGTAGGACGAGGAAGCAAGGCCTGTTCCTGTCGTGCAATTAACTTTCGGCCTGCTGCGGGCAAGGAACAAGGCGCCGCGAGCTAAAAAAGAACGCGGGCAATTCTCGTTGGACGGGGATGAGGCTGGGACGGTACTTGGGGCTTGGATGAATGGACGGGTCACTTGAAGCGAAGGGAAAGACAGGCGAGGGAGGCCGTCTAGACCCCCATTCACTCATCTAAAGGGGAGCCCGGATTTTAGCGTTGGTTTGTAAACCGAATGACAATCTGAAAGAAGGGAACGAACAAGATCCAAGGGTCGTCGTGTTTGGACGAACCCGCGGCTTCCCTCCCCATCGACAAATCAACAGGACCTTTTGACTAGCAACCGTCCAACAAGAACTAACACCGTGGGAAAGCCCCATGATTGCCATCTGGACAATCCCGTTCGGGGTCTCTGGTTAAGATGAAAGGAGGGACCAGTCATCAACCGAATGAGCGCGTGGGGTTTCGGAGCCATGTCTTAGATGACGCTCAAAATCCATACGGTGTCAAGAGAACGTGGGATAGAGGATAGACATGATTACCAAGAACAAGAAATACGCGCTGTACTGTAAGGGGATAAGAGAGAAGCGGCTTGCATGTGACAGGGCGGGCGAAGGGCGGATATAGTCCAGAGGACCGCAGATGGCTGCTGAAAAAAATAAAACAAAAAAAAAAGAGAGTTGAATGAGCGAGCAGGGCGGGATGCACCTGAGCTCGAGGCGAGCGATACAGCCGGATACTTGTCGGCCGCTTACCAAGGTACGCGATGTTGGCGGGGAAGCCCGCGTCAAGGACGAGGTATCTGGCGGGACAGAGTCGTGTATCTCCATCTCTCCCCTCTTGGCCTCGGTACACTTTGCCTCGAGCCGAGCTGACCAGGATGATGACGGGGTGGTTCATCCGTCCGTCGTCCTCCAAACCCACCCGCTCACCACCCTGACTGAGCAGTGCGGAGCCAGGGACAGGCATGCCGAACGGCGGTGGCAGGGCGACGGAGCAATTCTCGTCCAAGGGCCATCCTCGCTGACGATTCCTGTCCTCACCTCTTTATTCATGTAAGCGTTCCAGCGCACGAGATGCGATTCAAGTAAGGTAGCCAAGCAACACACCCGTGCCATCAGAGCATCAGTGCGGCAGCCGGTGAGAAGAGTGCGTAGCCAAGGTATACCACGGTCCACGGCAAAGAAAAGCCAGTCGCCGTATCTGGCAATTCTTGGCCTGCCTTCTGAAAGCATGGCAGTGGAGGACGCGCTGGCAGGGGACGGTGCAGCAATATCGATAGCGGTCATACCTTGAAAGTATCCATTCTCGATATCAGTAACGATTACTAGAGAAGAAGCCTGTTATCTACAACCCCGAATTCCTATCTTTGGATGCGCGCCTTTTCCGGGTCAAAAGATACAGGGTCGTCAAGTCAAATGAGTACTTGGAACGCCAAGGGAGAGAGAAAAAAAAAAGGTTGAAGTTGATCCGGCAGGTATCGGATAACTTATTCATCAGTGACGAGGCTAGATGAGAGGGCGTCCCCATGGTTACCTTCTTTCCTCCCGACGCGATTGCCATTCAACGATCCAAGGGTCGTGAGAAGAACGGGATGCCTTGCAGCGCAACATGAGGATGACTCGGTTACCTTGTGTTTTTGGTAGGCAGACGTGGTTTCCCCTCCCTTCCCCCCCCCCCC
>MPGH01000185.1:143916-283442 GCA_001937105.1 Colletotrichum chlorophyti
ATGAGGTGAGAGTTAACATTGAGACGAGGAGAAGGGGGAAGTATGTGACATGCGGTGTAAATACCACATGACGCAGAGTTCCCTGTCCCCACCGACCACTGACCGCTGACCGGCGTGCTGTATGGCACACACGCATATGGACGTACGTTGTACGTCCAATGTACAACGTAGATAGACGTGAACGGGGAGACAAGCCATGCAAAGGTCAGGTACCCTCAGGCACGGCACTGGCGTCAGCATTGGCGCTCTACATTGGCATTTACAACCCGTCTTACGAATACCTTGCCTTTCGTCGGATGAACCTCTCCTGTCTTCTGAACTTACTGTACCTTATTTCCACTTTCAAGGACAAGGCTGTGGTTTCCCCTTTGCCATTTCCCCTCCATCCTTCTCCAGCCATCTCGTCACGCCGGATCGCCCTCCATCACCGGCTGCATCTTGACTTGGAGCAGGCATGCCTGTCGTCCGGGCCTGGTCGTCTCGCGATGCTACCTACGGAAAAGACAGGATACAGCGGCCATTGAATTGCTTGGCTTGCTGCTGGCTGCGTCGTGGCGCTGCGTCCGAGGGCGTCAGCGAGTGGCGTTGCAGCATCGTCCGCAGGGCTCTGCAACCTCTACCAAGTGCCATTTCAGAGTCGGCGCCTTCGTCAGAGCTTCCGTGCAGGCTTCGACGCGCCTTCTGCCATCAGGCAGGCAGCCCATTCCGTCCAGACGTCCAGACATCTAGGCATCCTTCTGTTGACTTGAAGAAAGGGGGAACACGCACACTCACACCTACAGTCACAGTCGCACACGCTGAGCCCTTGGCGCCCGTACCTGCCTTCTGCCTACTTTTCCCTCTTCCCCTTTCCTCTCTTGTGCAGCGGCTTCCTTCGGTCGATTCGGGGGGAAGCCATGGAGGGAAGAACGATAACGGGCGTTCTGGAAGGTTTGCAGGGTCTCAGAATCGCTGCTGCTTCTTCCTTGTCCCGTCTGTAGCCTCTCTCTGAGAGGTAAGGTAGATCACGATAAGTCATGCCCACTGGGCTGGGGCCTCTACTTGATGCAACGGCACGAGCTTTCTCATCGTCGACATTAGCCTTGCTTCGCTTAGCTCTGAAGAAGGCGAGACATATGCCGGTCGTCACCAAAAGACAATCGGAAAATGCTCTGCAAGTAAGCATACTGCGTGCACGGTCGACCATCCAGTCTCGAGAGCTTAGATCGCGGCACATCGTTGGTTTCCCCGCGGCCTTTCTGGACGTCGTCGACTGCCAACCGCTCCGCCGAGACTCGAAGTCGGGAACCGTCGCAGCACCAAGCCAACCTTGCCTGGCTCGCGGCCCTGTCTGTGCTGTGTTGGAAGTTCCATCAAACCCACGCCCGTCCCACGTCCAACCCCCCCCTCCCCCATGATTCTCGTTTGCGCCGCTGATGACATCCTGAGTTGTTGAGCTATCAGGCGACACCAACCCCCGCCAGCACCCTGTCACGGTAATGTGACTGGAACCAGTAGTAATACTCCGTCCCGGTATTGGTCGTCTCCAAGCCCCGTTACCTTATCTAATACGTTGTCTCGACCTCGCCGACGTCTGGCAAGCCCTGTGGGCACCCTTCTCCCCCCAATCGCAGGCCTCGCGGGGGTTGCTTTTTCAACCGGACCGTCCGTCTTGACCATGAATTGCGAGGCACCGAATTCATCTACTCCATCCAGATCTAGACACATACCGTCAATCCTGTCTCACTTCTTTTTTTGGCGTCATCGGACAGGTTCCAGCGGCCAGGTTCATGACTGGAAATCTACGTTGCTCAGTAGATAATAGCCGATGGCCGCCTGACGTTGCGTTTGGTCCGAATCGAACCAACAAAAGGAAACCCGCACCGGCTGGCAGTCTACGCCCCTAAAAGTTTAGCGCCTTGCCCACGCCTGTCGAGAGTCCTACCTCATTAAACTCTCGGGGCTCCTTGCCATTAGCTTTTTTTCTCAATCTTCCTTGCTTGGAGAAGGGATCATTGGGCTCCAACACTTGGCCTCGACTGCGGCAGAGCAACAGGATCGTCACCGTGGGGCTCGTCGGAGGGCTCCCCCGAATCCTTTTCTCGACGTCGGCCATCTCCATCCATCACATGCTCCTCTCCTGTTTGTTGGTCGTGTTACTATGTACGGAATGTCCATGCTCTTTTCCGGCTCCATCATTTTGACGCCGTACAACCTGAGCCCCGAAGGTTTCCCCGAAACCCACGTTAGACTGGTCCAAGACATTCGTGGCCCTCCACGGCCGTCGAACTGCACTCTGCACTGAATCCAGCAGTGGTTGACACCCCCAGGACTTTTCGAATCCGCATCCGTGATCCGTCCCATGGCCCTCGGAAAAATGAAGGAAAATAATTCCCTTTTGCTCCGATACGGGCCAGGGGATCCATTAACCATCGCGGAGCCAGAGCATGGGCAAAGTTCGGCGGCAGCGATGCCCCCATCCACTCGCCCTGGTCGAAAAACCCGCCGGCGAAACATCTTCAGAACGAAAACTCGTACAGAACCTTGGAAGTAAGAATTTACTGGCCTTGTACGGATGCTCTTTCACGACCCTGCAGGAATTTTGCAGCCCGCGACTCATGGCGACGCGCCCCCCTCCCCCCTGACGGGACGAACCTCGGTCTGTAAAAGGGGCCACTGCGGGTTATATTGGCTTCACCACCGCGGAGTCTTGACGCAGTTGCACCGAGAAGCCACTCTGCTTCCCACGCCCAGAGAAACAAACCGTTGCAGAGCGTCTTTTGTGGTTCTGCTTTACCCCCTCAATCAACGATCTTTTTTTTTTTTTCAAACTACCGCAAAGTCGGGGCTGTGCGATCAGACGTCGGGAAAGCCGTGTCCAGGAGTTTGGTTGACGTACATTTGATGCCATCGTCAGACGTGGGCTGCAAACCCCATTGCTCGGAAAAGGCGAGGTGATGAACCAGCAAGTGGTCGGACGACGACCGAAACGGCAATCATGATTTTCTTCCAGTTCCGGGTGCCTCGGACAAGTTCGTATCTTCACCATGATCATTCCCTTCCCGCCCCCAAAGCAACGCCCTGGCAAATGAGTTCCTTCTCTTCATGGTCATGTAACAGGATGGCAGCGTTCGTCCGAGAGGCCAGTTCCCCGTCGCTGAAAGACGGCAGCCACACCGACGAGGAGCCCGAATGTTGCCTAGCGCGAGGACGCAGTTCGGGGCGCTAGAAGGGCCGAGGAAATATGCATAGAAGCCCTCAAAAACGCCATCATTCTCTGGCGCAGGGGAGGGTGGTCTAAGCCTCACTCGATGCAAAAAGCCCTAAACTGTTGGCGCACCGACCGGCTCGTCCCCCGTTGACGAGTCAATGTCGACCTTGCCCGTCCCATCTCTCACGAGGTGTCTCGGTTTCCAAGTGTGTATGTATGCACCACGAAGATGCCTTGCACGCGTCCAGTCAAACGCAGCTAGCCAGTTGATGGGACGAACCCTCCTCTTCAAACAAGCCGGTTGGCTACCATCATCATCTTCTTCCTTCTTGCTTGATGTCTCTGTTACCCCCAATCTTCGGTCTCGTAAGCGTTGTCTTGGCCGACCGGTTCTGCGTCAAGATGATCGCTCATAGGCCATCAGCTCTTTTGCCCACCCACCACAGCACGCTGCTGCTGCACCCTGGATGCCGGACTCAACTTTATCATGCTTGAACAAGTTTCATTGGACGCCATCTGTTGTGTTTACCAGCATCATCTCCCGAGACACAAATTTGCTGTCCACCTTGTCTGTCGGGTTACCTTCGACTAGCCGCGAAGGGCATGTCTTGTCTCAACAACACTGGACAAAAGAGTGGCTTGACCATTGGCTTCTTATTTACGGTTCCCATCAACACCACGACCGTTGGAGGGCGNTTCCCCTCGATGATACGTCAACAGGTTTCCCGGTGAGTCGAGGTGAATTGAGCAAAGGGGTAACCCCCGTCATTCAAGCATCACCCCGCCCGAGCCATCCCTTTCGCTCTCTCCCACTTGCACTCCTATGCATGCGCACTGACAGCATGGCGCTTGTCAAGGGCATTGGTGAGATCTGCAACCTCTCACCTCTGAGGCTTTTTGGCCAGGTCATGCACGTTCTCGCAGACTGCTAGTGCCATGACCGTAGCTGTCTGCTTTATCACGCAGTTCAATCCTGGTCTTCATCCCGCTCTAAGGACCGTCCGCCTGCTGGCCTTGGGCTCAAAATATCTGCTTCATGCTGAACCCCGCCCCTTTGGACCGTCGCTCTGCTTCCTAGGCCTCGACTGCCTTGACGGACTGGCTTTGAGGCTAGTATGATCTAGGCTACGTAGAGCGCCTGTCGCTGGCCCTGCACGGAAATGTGTTACGGCGCTAACAACGGCCTGTCTGGCTGGCTCGCTTCGTCTATCAGGTGAGCGACCTTGAACCCCAGTCACTGTTGTTTTCCGGACTTTTCAGGACATGGCAAGGATGCCGTCGCAGCGCAGTAAGACCGGTGAACTGTTCAGGACTCAAGCCGACCGCAGGCTTTGTCAGCCCTAGACAACTAACCACCTGCGCCTCTATTTTCGTGCTGAGGAGCCATGATCAGCACTCATCCGATTACAATATCGCGTTTTGTCGAATCGGCCTGCACCAGGCATTCGGTCTATGAGACAACCCTTTGCCGCCGTCTCATTGGACAACCTAACGTTGCAGTTGCCAATCCCAATGCGGATAAGCGATTGTCATTTGCTAGCCAAAGGCAGACACAAGACAAGCATCAACGGTCCCCTCCAGTAACATCGGTTTGGGGCCGTGAGATGGAGTAGGCTTCATAAATCAAGAGTATCTTCGCCTTCCAATGCCGTCAACGATGCTGCGATGGTGTTGATAGGAATCCCTTCTCGCTAAGGTCGCCCGATGACTTACATCAATCTCAGACCGGTATCTGATGTCCGGCCGAGGGTGGTGGCGATAGTCGACTGGGCCCTTCCTGATATCCAAGTCGGTTGGATGTCGTAAGCCGCCTGATTTGTTCCGTGGCCAAGGGCGACTGGGATGGGGATAACGCAACAACCAGCGGTTGACGTATGATTTCGCTTGAATCCAGATAAGTGCGAAGCCCAGTGAGCTATTCGCGGCACGATGCTTTTTGGTCTGGCTGCCCCGAGCGTATGAACGAGTGCTATGGTTCCGTCTCCTTTTCCAAATACGACGACTTGCGAAGTACTCCGTACGTTTGGGTTGTTCCAAATCTCAAGTGCTCTAATCTAGGACGCGCTTTGCCGGTCATGACTTGGCAAGAGTCCGGATGACTTACACAGCGCTTGTACGCAACCTATTTACATACATGAGACGCAGATGAATCGCTCTTCCTGCCGTTGGCTCGTTCAACCTTCTCTCTTTGGCAACGAGCACGGCGGGGACTTTGGGGATCGATCCTCCACGACAACGTGACAATCCCCAAGTTTAAGCTCGTCGCGTGCCTCTCTCCGTCTTTTGCCTTTTGTGATGGATATCTTCTTCCCCGCAAACTGCCCCCGGGTGCGCCCCGTGGTCACAGCGCTCTCACCAGCATCGATTAAGCTAGCAAACTAATGCTAGTTCCTCGATACCGGTGCATAGGTTCTCTCTTGACAAGACGCCATTACTAAAAACGAACCCTCGATTTGCTAATGCCAATGTCACAAGCGTTGACCCTTCTCCGCAAACCGTACCCGAGCGGTCGGGGGAGGGGGCGTGTGGACGGCGGGCTTGGGGCATATTCGCATTGCCAACGTCCAAGGCTCAAACCCGTTGACGGACAAAAACAGAGGATGCGGTCGAGGCGCCTGATACGGTTTTCGTGACCGCTCCCTTCCCCCGCAATTCACCATGACATTTCCCAACAGGCGGAGACATGCGACAGCCAGTTCTTGTTGTCTTGGAGGTGAGGCTAGTCGGCACGCTATCTCGAGTCCCTGGTCTTGGCAGCCTGCCGCCTCGGCTTCGTTCGCATCAGGGGTTCAGGCGCTGTTCTTCTTCTGCCCCTTTCGTGGATGATTGCGATGATGAACCCCGATATTGTGGCGCTGCCCAATGTCTTGACGTGAAGATCGTGGCTGGGGATAACGTTCGCCAAAGGAAATATCCCCGAGCCGGTGTGTTCCCCCTTTGCCAGAAGTTCTACGTACACATGCCAGAGGCTCGCCGCTTCATCCCGCGCCGCCTCGAGAACAGCTTAGCAGCTTGGGGGTACGTCAGGCACACACGAAGTCCCAAGTACTGTACGCCCCCATCCTCCATCCGTTCACACACCCCACCCCCTGCCCTCGAGCTCTTTGCCCGATTCGTCGGTGTGCTCTGTAGACGAGGGCTAGACATGCGGGGGGGTGTTGTTCTGCCCCTCGCTTGGCTTCCACAAAAGTTCCCAGCCTGCCGCAGGCCCGCATCGGCACAGGGGTTTGCGAGAAAGCGGAGGAGACGCACATGATGTACACGGATACGCACTCGGGGAACGAAGCGCTCCTTGGGACGAAATGCTTCTTGAGCGCTTCATACAGCGATCTCCAAACCCCTTCCAAGACCCTTGGATGGAAGGGGACACGCACTTTCGCGCTCCTTTCATTTTCAAGCCAGCTCTAATCGGGCTTTCGACATTCACCATCTTCCCTCCCCCTACTTGTACTGTTTGATCCTTCGACGACTCTGGTCTCGAACGTTTTCAGGACCATGTATGCAACCCCACGAGGCACGTCTGCTGCTTTGGCCCAATGAGCGAGATTGGGGAGGGCCCCCCGATCCTTTCCCCTCTGGCGCGCCGCGCCAACATCTGCTCTCGAGATCTGCCCGGACCTGTTGCTGGAGATGGGAGAGATTCTCGACCGGTGACGCGGTCAAGTTTGTCAGAGTCGCCCTGTCATCTCAGCCACGTCTTCCTCGCCACGCCGCGGTTCCTCCCTACGCCTTCTCCGCGAGGAAAGTCGATGACGGTCGGCCTATGTGAGGAGCGACATCGGACGAACTCTTGGCTCTCGAGGTCTCGTCGCCACAGGCTGCCATGCTCGCTGCCGCTGTGATGAGTGAGATCCCAGACGTCTTCTTTGCCTCACAACCTCGCGTCCAGCCTCCGAGTTCGCGTCGCGATGCCCTGAGGAAGCACTGCTTGGAAACCGAAGCACGGCATGTGATATGTTGGCAGAGGCGGTCGGTGCCGCAAATTGAAGGACTTGGCTACATGGTCAAAGAATTCCAGCTGTGAAGAATAGAACCGTCTGCCAAGGCGTGGACTATACAGGTACCTTGTTCTGAAGAGCTCGAAGCACGGGGCAGGCCAAGCTCTGCGTGTAACACTTGCTGTGGGTTTTTTTGTTTGCAAACCTTGCTCGAGCTCGCATTATTGTTCACGAGAAATACGAGGATGAGTGAGAGAGAGAAAAAAAAAAATCGGCATCTTCGCAATCGTCTTCTTCAATTGCGTTATACAAGCTAACCCGGGAACTCTTGCAAGAAGAAAAATTTTGTACCCATTCCCTCTCTCGTCTTACCTCGCTTTCGACAAAAAAACGTGCTTCGCGATACCATTGATCCCCTCCCCTGCATATCAAAAGTTCGTTTCGCCCGGGCGTTCCCACACCGCAGTATATTTGCGTTCCTGATGCCACGGCCCTCCAAAACCCGACCTGGATCGCAGGGCGGACGAGAACCGGCATCACCTGGTTTCTGTTACCTGATCGATTCCCGCCCATTACTGCTCGGAGCGAGCAGCTCTGATGTGTCGTCCTTGTAGTCCCGTTGACGTTTGTTTTATGGGGAAACTCGTCGTCGTAGGAGCCGGGGCGAGGGGGGTAACATACAGGTGCCGAATCAGGTGCGTGAGGTGAATGGGACTCTCTCTCTCTCTCCTCTGCCTCGCTCGTCGGTCGTACACGGGGTTGACGCCGTGTGGCCCTTGCGTAACAAGATGGTGTCCCCCCTCTCTCCCCGGCCCCCGGTATGGTGGTTTGTCCGTGTCGCGATAGGTGCCCGTGGGGGTTCTCTCGCCGGGTATCAAATAGATGGGGAGGGGAAGAGGGAGGGAGGTTTTCGCACGACATTGACGTTGATTTCTCGACGTTGCTGGACGGTCTCGCGCCAGGTGAGATATCCCATGAGCAGTCCCCTCTCCCTCGTGCAGACCGGTTCCATAAACACCCGACGTTTGCGGTCGTGTATGCGTCTCAAGCAACTTGAGGACGACGGTCTAGTCTCGTAGGTGCTCTCTCTCGACATGCATCATGTGCAGTGGCCAAGGCCGCGCACGCCGTCGTCTGCATCGCCCGTCTCACTTCGGAACCATGCTAGGCCGCTGCGAGCCTCATGTCGTCCGAGAGTGGTTCCGGAATGTCTAAGTTGAGCTCGGCGGCGTAGTTCATGCGCAAAAAAGATGTAGCCGGGTCCGGCTTCGAGTGAAATAGATACATGTGGTGTTCAGACAGGCCGGCCTTCCGAGATCTGTTTAGACTGTAGGTGCTGTCCACGGCGGTATGCCCGTGGAGTAGAGGCCATCGGGTACGGCGGTTGACATCGGTCTGGAGAAGAACAGGACACAGAGTGGCGTCGTCTCACGATGATGAGACTTGTGTTGCTTCCCATGGGCGTCCACGCTGAGCTTACCCCTATATCACGGTGTCAGCGTCGAACTCAAGGTAGGTTCATCCGGAATTGACTGTAAAATGCTCAAAAGATCGTTGGACATTTATTGTGGCCTTCGTTTACGTATATTCTCGCGCTCGGAGGTCTTCTTGGTCGTGTTAGTTGATCTCCATGTAGACGTTCGCGCCTATGTTGCAACGTTGGTGAAGCATCGAGTCTTTCCAACTCGTGTGCGCACACCGCTGTCATCTAGCACGTTTCTCTTTCCCGACTTCACGTCGAGGATGATCAGAGGCAACCTGCTACCGGCGGTGTCAAACAAAACAAAGACTTCAATTTTGTCTAGATCTAGAATGAGAGCATCCGTGTTCAACTGGAAAAGTCAAGAGGCTTCGAACGGGTGATCGGACGTCAGCAGAGACTAGAGATCTCAAGGTCGTAGAGGGACGGGACATTCTTCAACCATCTCAAACCACACAACGGCCCGCCTTGCTCATGAGAACTCGGTCTCCGTGCTTGTAGGTCCTTACCGAGGATGGAAAGGACGTCGACGTCGGCGGCGGATGTACCAAGCAACTGTTGGAATAATAGCTGTATTCAAGCACCTACATCTATGAGGTGAGAAGAAACTAGGAGTCGAGTTACGAGGCAAGGAAACGTCAAACGATACCCGCATGGCAGAAAATATCAAGGAGTTTCCCAATCCTTCATCCAGAACCACTGCATGTCTCGACCTGGTTCCAGCCTCGAGGCACGTGGTCCGGGTATGGCGACTCTCTAGAGAGCCGCCCATTCCGAGGCTGAACATGAGCTCATGGCCCTGGTCCTCTCAGGTAAAAAAAGATAACATGCCCCAACAGTCCGTATTGGCGACGGCTGTGTCTGCCGACTACAATCCCCCCCAGCTCAGGTTCATGAACCCCGACGCTCTCTGCGCGTGCCGTGCATGGCAAACGCAAAAGCACGATACAACGGGAGGAAAGTAGAATCGAGGCCGGGGAAAGGCGTTCGTCCTGACTCAATGCTACTCTCGTTGAACTTCGTCCATGCCGGGACCGCTGTATGCCCCTGGACGAAAGACACTCCAGTCCGGTTAGTTTTGTGAGCAGTTGGAGACCTCAACAGGACTTTCCAGGGTTCTACCAGCCCTAGATCATCGTCATGGTGAACATACGAAGTTGTCGTTCAGGACACTGGAAAGCCGCCTCTCGTCTTCCGATGGTTCCGAGACCGTGGTCGGAACGACGACGAGACTGTCTGTGTTACAACAAGAATGTAAGGCGGTGCTGATACCAGACCCGAGGGTGAGAAACACGGGAAAGATGAGCCGTGAGCACGTTGATGGGAGGCAGCCTTGCAAGCGGTTGAACATCGGATCATGACGAGTCGAGGAGAACGGGAAATGTATGCGTTGCCAGGAGAAAATTGACCTTCAGAGCGTCTCACCGTAACGTTTACTGCGGTAGTGTATACAAGCAACAACCACAATGCAGGATACATGCGCGTGACAGCGTAGCCGCAGAACAGCATGAGCAGAAGTTCTTCATCGGAGAGTGAGGTTGGCGCTGACGTCTCGGGCAGACAGCGAGGCCTCATCGAGTGCCAGTCGTGGTATGATCATAGGGACGATTGGTGTGGCGCGAACCATAAGAGTTGTGTGTCAACGAACGGGCATGAACACCTGAATCAAAATGCACAAACCCTACGTCAAAATTGAAGGATTTCATAGATTAGAATCGCAGACCTATCTTTTCTCTCCTCCCGACCCTCCCGGGGCGATGCAACAACTATCGCGTTGCCACCGACCCCGGAACCTCAACGCCAAACACATCATTACAGAGTAGCATCCTCTGGGTATCATCCGTGCAGCACTGCCTTATTTCTTCTCGAGCTCTTCGAGGATGGGCTTCTCCAGGCTCTCGGGCTTGGTGGTGCTCGCCCAGCGGCCCTTGACCTTGCCGTCGCGGCCGATGAGGAACTTCTCAAAGTTCCACTTGATGCGCTTGAGACCCATGATACCGGGCTTCTCCTCCTTGAGCCACTGGAACAGGGGGTTCGCGTTGTCGCCGTTGACGTCGGTCTTCTGCATGATCGGAAAGGAGACGCCGTAGTTGACCTGGCAAAAGTTCTGAATGTCGTCGTCGGTGCCCGGCTCCTGTCCGCCGAACTGGTTGCAGGGGAAGCCGAGGATGACAAAGTCATCGCCGTGCTTCTCCTTGATGTCCTTGTACAGCTTCTCGAGGCCGGCGTACTGGGGGGTGAAGCCGCACTTGGAAGCGGTGTTGACGACCAGGACGACCTTGCCCTTGTAGTCGGCCAGAGGAACCTCTTGGCCGCGCTCTGTAAAGCGAACGGGTTGTTAGCGATGAGTGCCACTGGCATGTGCGATGCATATGCATGCGAAGAAGGGGCGCAGTTGACGTACTGTCCAAGGGCTTGAAGTCGTAAAATCCAGTTGCGGAAGCCATTGTTGAGGTGTGCTGTTCTCTTTTCCCTCTTGTTATTCTTGGGATTAATTCCGCGTTCACAGCAATTGATGCTCGTCGATTGGAAAGAGTTGGACTGGTTGATTGCGCAGTTGACAGAGAATGCGTCAGTTGTCGGTCGGGTTGTGTAAAGAGGAAGATTGGACGGAAGCTCAGGCTACGGAAACAGCGGTTGTTTATTGCGGGAAAGCGCATGGAAGGGATGCGACGGGCAGCAGTGAACGAGACATGGACCGCCATTTGGCAAGGAACAGGGGAAGAGAATCGGGAAAGGCAAAGGGGGGGGTTCTGATTTTGTTTGCTTGACAGCCGGTATAAAGTCTCGATCCGGTTTCCAATCGAGTAATAGACCCCTCCCGAGCACCGCACGTCACTGGGGCTTGTGCTCTCTGTTGAAACTAGCGATCGCTTGGGACGATGAACAAGGCTGCGACTGTGACTCGCAACATCCCACATTCCACTGCATCGACGGAGCTACTCCACGGAGCTACACCACGAGAGGGCACGGCATGGCGGGGTTTCAGAGATCACCACCTACAATTTCGGTCAATGGTGGGTCTCCGTTAACTTTTCTTCACCAGCCGAGGGACGGAAACCCCACAGATGGATACCTAACCTCGAAGTACGGGTATCTCAGCTTGGTGCACTACCTCTGACAAGGTGCTGGACGCAGCGAAGCAAGAACAGACGAACGGCTTGTCATGCATTAATAATCATCCTACAACACAACGGTAGCACTGTGCCGCTACTCTCAGTACTCTTTGAGGGATCAACGGTTTTGTCTTTTGGACGTGTCATTGATCTCAAAAACGTAACGAAAACCGAACGCGACTATCGCCCGCCTTCATGTGAGAGTGGGGTTGATCGGCCCAATGCTTTACTCCGGCGTCCGACTCGGGAACTCCGTAATGTCCAGATCGGACGGACCCGACTGCTTCTTTGGTCGAATTCAATACTTTGATTCCCATCAATTTCTGATCATTCACTCCTGCGTGACAATTCATCTGTTCGTCTACCGTCTCGGCTGGTCTCCTTGAAGACGGTATGAGGGAAGTGCATTCCAAGTGATTGGAATGGTAAGCTCCCTGGCCCTCTCAACCGCCCTAAACAGGACGTTGTCTGATTACTAAGCATAGACGGGAAGGCCCAGGAACGGATCGAGACTTCTTCCGACATGCTGCAGCGACGGAGGAGCTCAGTCGCGGAGGTGATTCCCTCACCTGGATAGATCAACTACTCAGAAGCCTGGACCTCTGGTCTCGGGCCAAATACTGCCCCGAGATCCCCCCCCCCCTCACTCCCAGTTCCAGGCCTCTCGGTCATCCATCATCCAGTCCCGTCTGCCCCTTCACTTGCCCTTGCCTCGCTCGAGCTGCACGCACTCCTACTGGGGGGGCGACCACCCGGCTGCCATTCTCTTTCGCCCCGCCCAGGCGGGTTTGCCACTTTATTATCGATAACAGAATACCCCGCCTGGGCCGTGCTTGCAAAGAAGCCGCCCCGCGGTGACGAAATGCCCGCTATTAGGAAGACGAAGAAGAAGAAGCAGCAGCAACTGAACGGATCACCACATCGAGCCGCCCGAATCCTGGAAGAAGATTTCAACCGCAAGCTCTCAACCATGGACCCTCAAGCCAAACGGAATATAGTTGTTGTCGGTACGTCCTGCCCATTCGAACGCCAGCATAATCACGGCGGCGGAGTGGCCTTGAGCTGATGCGAAGAGTGCATGTTATAGGTGGCGGCATCATCGGTTCCACAACCGCCTACTTTCTCACCAGACATCCGAAATACAATCCCGCACTGCATCGCATAACCATCCTCGAGGCAACATCCGTCGCGTCTGGCGCCTCCGGAAAGGCCGGCGGTCTGCTTGCCCTGTGGGCGTACCCGCAATGTCTCGTCCCGCTGTCGTACCGTCTGCACAAGGAGCTCGCCGCTGAGCACGGCGGCGAGAAGAGATGGGGCTATCGCAGGGTCAACTGTGGCAGCTTCGAGGCCCGTGTCACCAAGCAGAAGCTCGACAAGCTGAGACAGGCCACCGCGAAGCCCGAGGCAGTCGCGCCCGGCGCCAACGAGGGCGAGCAGGAGAAGGGATGGGAGAAGCTGCCGAAGCAGGACAAGGCGGCCGAGTCCATGCTGGAGGACTCGGTCGTCCCGCGGGATCTGGACTGGGTCGACCGGGACGCGATCGAGTCGTATGCTGAGATGGGTATGCCGGGAGCGACCGAGACGGCGCAAGTGCATCCGTACCACTTCACGACATCGATGGCGGCACTGGCACAGGAAAAGGGTGTCGAAATCCGTACCAACGCGCAGTTGACCAAGATCAACTCGTCCAGTGACGGCGTCCAGAGTGTCGAGTACCTGGATCGCGAGTCGAACGAGACGCGTACCATTGACGAAGTGACCGACGTCCTAGTGTCTGCGGGTCCCTGGACCGGCCGGCTGCTACCTCGCTCCAAGGTCACCGGTTTGCGGGCGCACAGCGTCGTCTACAACGCCGACGTCAGCCCGTATGCCGTCTTCACGAGCATTAAGCTTCCCGCNGAGCACCGGGCCAGCAAAGGTCAGAAGAGGAAGCACAAACGTGTGGTCGACCCGGAGATCTACGCCCGACCGTTTGGCGAGGTGTACGCATGCGGTTCGTCCCCCCCTCTCTTTCCGTTGACGTGCATTTCCAACTCATGTTCGAGACAAGAGTGGCTTACATGACTTACGTGTGCAGGTGAGCCGGACGAGAACGCACCTTTGCCAGATACGGCCGACTTGGTCCAGGTGGACGAGGCCAATTGCGACGACATCATATCCTACATCGCCACCGTCAGCCCGGCGCTGGCCGCCGCGTCCATCAAGGCGAAGCAGGCCTGCTACCTGCCCCAGCATGACTCTGGCCCGCTCATCGGCGCCACATCGGTCCCCGGGTTGTGGCTCGCGGCCGGCCACACTTGCTGGGGGATCCAGAACGGTCCCGCGACGGGCAAGCTCATGTCCGAGTACATCCTGGACGGTAAACCCACGAGCTCCGACATTTCTACCCTGGATCCCAGACGGTACAAGGTATAGATCAGCAAAGGTCCGGGAGTCTAGAAGTTTTCTGTGCATTGCGGGGCGGAAGTCGCTCATGCGATGGCGTCAAGGCTCAATCGGGAAGGGCTGTGCTTGGCTGAAGAGAAGTCGCCATTTTATAGATACTAGACACGGCACCAATGATTCATGAACGAGATTGATGAATGCGTGAATTCTATTATGAAGCCCTTTCAGGATGATAGCCCTCAGGTGTTATGACTGGCCCTGGCTAAACATCCGTTACTAGTTACAAGAGCGGGCAGCCAGCTCTTAGCGACAAATGCGTGATTTCATCCAAATCGTTACCCTAACAAGGCTCCCCCCCCCTTTTTTTTTTTTTCTTTCCCGAAAAACCACTAGAATGCCAACCCGATCGCCAACCCGATCGTTATGTTAAGGGGAGGGCTCGGGTGGATTGGAAAGAGACAGGGTGGGGGAAGCGTGAAAAGGGACCGAGAGCTCGGTCCATTGTCACCCCGGTGGGGGTCATTGGTGCCGAGACCTAGCCCGACAATCAACCCCCCAAAGGCGCCGTGATCGGTGGCTGCCATTGCCCCCTCCCCCACACCAACCGCCACGCCGGGCAATCGCCCGCACATGATGGGTTGGTTATATTCTTTTCTTAGGTTTTTTTTCTGGATGTTTTTTATTTTATTTTTTTGTTTTGAAAATCATGAGAGATGATGAAGTCTCGTCGGTTTAAAGCGAGTTCTCAATGTCCATGACCTCACGGATACCCTCCTCAATGGAAGTGGTTCTGGCCTTCTCGAGGCGTCTCAGAGGGCGTCTGGGGTAGCCACCGTATCCGTAGTAGCTCTGGATGGCGCCCTTGGTGCCGGCGATGGCGGCCTTGGTCAGGAACCAGTCGGCACGGCTGAGCTTCTTCTGGAGCTCGATGGCCTCGTCCCTCTTGCCCTCGGAGTAGAGGTTCCAGACCTTGACGCAGACCTTGGGCATGACGTTGGCGCCGCCGGCGATGATGCCGCTGCCGCCGCTGGCAAGAGTCTGGGCGGTGAAGTCGCAGATGCCGCCGAAGGCCATGTAGCCGGAGCCCTCGGACCAGGGGGTCTTGGCGTCGGTGGCAAGAGCCACGCGGGTCAGCTTGCCCGTGTTGCCGCAGGTGAACTTGGTTCCGATGATGTTGGGGTGCTCGGCCAGCTTGATGAGCAGGTCGCTGTCCATGTCGATGCCGGAGACGGCGCCGGGGTAGTTGTAGAGGACGATGGGGAGAGGGCTCTGGTCGGCGACGGCGATGAAGTAGTCGTAGATGGCGGTCTCGTCCATCTGTGCGCGGAAGTAGGAGGGGGGGAGGATGAGAGAGTAGTCGGCGCCGGCCTCGACGGCGGCCTTGGAGAGCTCAATGGTGCCGCGGACACTGCCCTCGGTGGCGCCGAGGATGATGGGGGTGCTCTGGAAGCCGGCAGCGTCGAGGGCCTCACGGGTGGCCTTGGTGACGGCCAGCTTCTCCTCCCTCGTGCAGTGGGCGGCCTCGCCGTTGGAGCCCATGACAACCAGGCCAGCGAGACCGGCCTTGGCCAGACGCTCAGCGTGCTTCTTGATGGTGGGGATGTCGAGGTCCTCCGTCTCGGGGTCGAAGAAAGTCATGGTGGGGGCGTAGATGCCGACGGGGAGGGGGCGGCGAGCGGCATGGCCGTTGTTTCCGTTGGAGGCAGTCATGATGGGCTGTTTTGGTGGATGGAAAGAGCAGAGGCTATGAGAGGTTGAGTAGGGGTGAGGGGTGAGGGGTGAGTCGGAGGAGATGTGGATAGGCTGGAGTGAAGGGGGAAGGATGAGGGATGAAGCAACGGGCAGCGGCCGGCGGTATATTTATAAGGGAAGAGGAGGAGAGGCGGCGAAGAAGGTTTTTCATAAGCTAATTGGCTTTGCGGCAAGGCGGCCGCGCGGGGTGGGATGACTCTGGACATAAATATTTGACATGTCGCGAGGGATTGCTCGTGTGGACATTGGCCCGAACTATCGAGCATCGTGTTTGACTCGAAGCCAAGACCGGAGAGGCTAGCAACTGTACTACGGGGCCAGTGACCTCTGGGGACCCTCCCCTACCCCCTTGCCTTGCACCCCGGTCGGCGGAGGGGGAGGGGGGAGGGGAGAAAATGGGAGGGAGGGGCAGATTCGGCAACTTGAGGAAAAAAGGACGCTAAGACATATCCTTGTATCCATGAGAATGGGGGTTAGGAGGGGTGTGCCTCAGACTTTGAGATTCATCGCTGGTGTGCGTACTTGCGGCAAACTATGACTTGTATGTGCATGTTGAGGCAAAAGCCCAAACCAATCATGCTAGGAATGAGCGGTTCTGAAATGATCACAAGTAGCATGCAAGCCCCGTCCCGTTGCGGCGTTGAGGTCAAACCCTCACAGCACCGATCTGATCATCCATACTGCTGAAGTACGAGCTTGGATCGCGGTTGGCGCTGGCCAATATGGCAACGCCTTCCGCTCAACCAACAAGTGGCTTCCGGGGAATTTTCCAGGATACTCGTAAATGGCGGGGTTCTTCCTCAACCATGAAGGAAAGGTCGTCACAAGACGAGCAACATGCATCTGAGACAACAAGGGAATTCCCTAGAAAACCCCGGGCGCAGCCACCCACGCTCGTGGTCCATGTGGCCACGCATTCTGATGTGCCAAGTAGCCCTGCTGTCTACAAGAGGATCTGCTGGGAAGATGAATTGCGCCAATGAAGCAGATGCTCCAGGTCGATGGCTCGAGATCTGCATAAAGAGGCATCCGGCACAGGGCTGGGCGGGCGACCTCTTTTCGAACTCGTGCGTAGAATATGGAAGTAAAAAGGCACAGAAGGGCGACAAGGAACAACTTGCCATTGGAAGGCATGTCGTTTCTCCATGCATCGCCAGGCTTGTCGAGCCCGGGCTGGACATTAGCGTCGAGTGGGAGATGGGTATGCAGGCTGCAGGACGGAGGTGCCTGACCACCCATCACCCGGTCATTGGCTGGCGCATCTCGGGGTTGTTCGCCGGTCGTGCATGAGACGTTTTATTCCGTCGTCATCGGAGTCTTGGACGCGTTAACGGCGACAAAGACGCGCAGCGCGCGGGGTGGGCGGTATGTTATGGGGCAGCTGAGACGATTTCCGGTGGCAGCGGCGAAGTGCGCGGGACAAGGATGAGAAATACGGTTGGTGATACACAAGTCGATGGAACGGTCAGGAAAGGGCGGTGCACGGCGTGGATGAAGCAATGGTTCCTTTTTGGGAGTCAAGACGGATGTCACGGCCAGGTCCGGTAGCGGCAGCCGATGGCCGGCTGTAGGGTCATGTCGGGGTATGAAACCGTTGAGAACATAACAACCCATAATTAGTAGTAGGAGGGGACAATACATCATATCAGTGGACAAGGTTGACCGACTGTACGGGTGCAATGAGGGCTGGCTAGGGCCATCAGGGCGAATGAATCTAGGTCTGTTACAGCGCGCTCTAGAAGACAAGAAGAATCGAATGGGTACAACGTAGGCGAAGAAGCCATGGAAATGGGTGGTCCATCAGTGGACGGATTAAACATGTGCAAGATTTTCCACCAATGGCGAGTCATCTTTGTCGGTTTGTGTGTCTGGCGAAGAAAGTGGGGTCGCATTCTGAGAGTTGGAGAAGGGGGAGGGGCACAATACATGATATCTGGAGTTGGCTAGCCACCGGAGCATAGAGCGACATTTTCCTCATGATCGTCTTGGCCTGAAGAACAAATCTTCTGTCTGTTGATTCCCAAGTACGTCCGACAGGCCCTGCTATGAAGCATGCGGACGTGCATCGAAGGCACTTTCTACAGCATCAATGCTTTTATTGCCAGTCTCGAGGCCGAGGTTTGCCTGCTTGTCGGCGGCCGAAACACGCAAGCAGCCAATGCTACCATGGTCTTTTTAGCCGGTGGAAATGTCACTACGACAGCCACCTAGGGGTTGTATGCGACGGCTTTTTTTTATCCAACCCTAGCTGTAAGGGCGCATTGGTGCAAGACGCCCATGGCTCCGATTTCAGTTGTCCAATCACATTCTGCTTGTTTGGGCGACCTGTTCGCTGTAACTTGATAGCTCCTCCAAGGTATCTACATTATGAATCTTTTCTCCTCAACTCTTCAAATTTCTCGTCTGTAGCACTAGTATCTGAAGAAATCGATGCCAGAATCACACAACGCGGTTTAATGACCATGGTTTTTGATACACCATTCCGAACCATCACCCATGTCACAAGGCGATGCGGGTCAAATTAGTGGGCTGCACTTCCAGTTGGAATTAATTGAGCGTGGGGGCGGGGAACACCGGCCCAAACGGTGGACAGTCTTGAAAAGCTCATACTATTCAGGTACGAAGTATAAGAGGCTGCGAAGAGAACTCGCACTCAACGATCATTACGGAGTGAAGCAGCTGGATGGCTATACCGAAGTAGTCGGACAGACAGGTTAACGCGCCTTGACAGCGCCAGTCCCCACCTAGGCATATAGGAAGGGATGAACAAACAAGCTTGAGGGGTGATGCGGCGGACGCTTGAGGGCGATGAGGGAATAACCGGGATTTATTGCTTTAAAGGTCATCCGTCCAAGGTTGTTGTTCATCTCTACGAGGAAATTTGGCATAATTCTCCCATGGGGACACTAACGTGTCTCTGCGGGAAATCCCCACTACCGACCGGAAAACAACGCCTCAAGAGCCCCACGGCGACTGCCCCTCCCCCTCCCCCTCACGGGCTTGGACCGGGGGGGCGCAACCTTCCCCTCAGACCCCCTTTCTGCCCCTCCATCCAAACAATTTTCGCTTCAGCTCACCATCACCACAGCGCAAACGCGTCGCATAGGGCAACAGTACAGGACGCAATGGCAGACTCTGGCAAGCCAAGAAAAGGTCGCAACGGATTTGAACCAACTGAATAGACGCACCTCACTCGTAGTGCGAGCCATTCGCGCCATATAAGGCTTGGCGCCGCCTTGACTTCTCTGTGATGGATTTGCGCCGGCCACCACGCGCTCCGTGAACCGGCGCCTACGGCAAGGTAGCTTCGGTCACTCTCGGCGAGTGTTCGGAAGCGGCACCCAGAACAATGCTGTCATGTCATTCAAAATTATCGGGTATGCAGATATCCATAAGACAGGAGAATGCCAAACATGGTTGATTGGCGTTACGCAAGGCCTTGAAGAACGTTCTCTGCAGGTGTCGCTCTACCCACTCCGCGCTTCGAGTAGTTCTTGGGTTGGTTCGACGCAGGAATCGCAGAGGAACAGCGCCAAGTCGCGAGCCTTTTCCGGAAATATTTCCAGGCTGCCAAGGCTATCGTCTTATTATAGTGTAGTCGTTCATGTAGCTCAGTCGACCTCGGGGGGCAGGACGACAGATCGCATTACTCACAGGACAGGAGCCCTGAGTGTGTAAAGTAAGGGTACTTAGTTCACCCAGGTGTCGACCGAGTGTGGAGAGCTGACGCACGGCGGAGTGCGGGGCAGTTAAATCCCTCCAATCGTCTTCCTCCCTCTCTGCCCCTCAATTCTTCCGGGCTTGATGTGGAGGAGAGCTACCGCCTACGAGACGAGAAGGGAGCTACCCTTGGGCCTTGGGCGGGTTGATTGTGAGCTTCATCCAAAATATCCTGGGTCCTTCCATCGTGTGCCCATTGTCATTTCCTCTCGCGCTTTTACTCGTTCGCGTCTCACCCGAGTTCGTCTGTGCTGCCCCTGGCCCAACTGTGGTTCCCCTTTAAATAGTCCGCGGTTTCTCGCACTCAGTCCGGCCTCCAGCTTTCAGTCTTCTCCATATCCCCCTCTCTCAAAACTCTCCTCTCCCCTTCCTCTCACCAACTATTCTCAACCCATTGAAGTAACAGACTCAATCACAATGGAGCCCCTCAACGTTTTGATGGTACGTCGATTCGTCCGGAACCCAAGTTGTCCCTCAGTGCTCACGCTCACGCTCCACAGGTTGGTACTGGAGAGTACACCACCGGCTTCGTCGGTGGCGGTGCCTCTGGCTCAGACAAGAAGGTCGGTGTCGTCGGTCTGACCCTCTTCGACCTGAGGAGGAGAGGCAAGGTCAACCAGCTCGGCATGGTCGGTGTCAACGGAAAGAAGTTCCCCGCCATCAGTACGTCGAACCGATAACCCACGCGCCAACATGTAGAATTGGAGGCTAACCGGCTCTAGGGGAACATCTCGACAAGAACATTACTCAGGTCTACAACAACCTGGACACCTCGTTCGACTCATACCCTGACAACAACACGGTGGACCCCGACTCTTACAAGACGGCCATCGACGCCCTCAAGGCCGGCGACGCCATCACCATCTTCACCCCCGACACCACTCACTACCCCATCGCCCTCTACGCCATTGAGCGCGGAATTCACGTCCTCCTGACCAAGCCCGCCGTCAAGGACCTCGAGCACCACCAGGCTCTCATCGAGGCTGCCGACAAGAAGGGCGTCTACGTCTTCATCGAGCACCACAAGCGTTTCGACCCCGCCTACTCAGACGCCAGATTCAAGGCCCAGAAGCTCGGCGACTTCAACTACTTTTACAGCTACATGTCCCAGCCCAAGTCACAGCTTGAGACCTTCAAGGCCTGGGCCGGCAAGGAGTCTGACATCTCCTACTACCTCAACAGCCACCACGTCGACATCTGCGACTCCATGGTCACGCAGCTCGGCTACGTCCCCGTCAAGGTCTCGGCCTCGGCGTCAAAGGGCGTCGCCACCAGCCTCGGCTGCGACCCCGTGACCGAGGACACCATCTCCGTCCTCGTCCACTGGGAGAAGAAGGACGACTCGAGCAAGAAGGCCACCGGTGTCTACACCGCCAGCTGGACCGCGCCCCAAAGGGCCGGTGTTCACTCGAACCAGTACTTCCACTACCTCGCCGCCAACGGCGAGATCCGCGTCGACCAGGCCAAGAGAGGTTACGACGTCGCCGACGACTCCGTTGGCCAGCTCATGTGGTACAACCCCTTCTACATGCGCTACGCTCCCGACGAGGACGGCAACTTCAACGGACAGACCGGCTACGGCTACATCTCCCTCGAGAAGTTCGTCGACGGCTGCAGGCAGGTCAACTCGGGCCAGCTCAAGCCCAAGGACCTCGACGCCAAGGGCCTGCCCACCCTCAAGAACACCATCGCCACCACTGCCATCCTTCACGCTGGCAGGAAGAGCATTGACGAGGACCGCGAGGTCAAGATCGAGATCAACGACGGTGTCTGGAAGTTGGTTTAATCGAGCCAAGGTGTGTGCGATGCGTGGATGGACTTGTAGATATGTGTGGGGGTTATATACCAACTGCTTTTAACGCTGAATGAAATCTGAATCATGACAATGAAAAGGACAGGGGCCTCCGTTCGCGCGTACTGATGTCCGTTTCCGTGTCATGAAGCTTGTGAAGCAACGAGACGGAGCTTGCGTCGGCTATCATGCCAGACAAGTTGTTGCAACCCTCACGCTACCACACTAGTAAAACGAAGTTAGAAGGGGAGAGCACAGACGAAAGCGCCCATGCAAAAAGCAAAATCACATACGGAACCAGGTACTCGCTGGTCGTCACCGACCTCTTCAGCAACCAACTTTGTGATTTAGCTTTGGTAACTTCCAGCTAACTCTCTGAGAACTGGTTAATCTTGCGTTGACCTACCTTGTTGACTTTGTAAGACTGATCACCGTGTAAGCCCGGACACTTCGATCACAACAAGCAAAGACCAGCGCAGCACACCAGCAAGGCTTGGTCCGCGTCAAACCTCAGCTCCTGTTAGCAGACACCTCGTTGTCAGGAGGCTGGCCGTAACACTGGTCCTGCCGTATCTTGACGGGTCGTAACACCCTGCCCTCTACCCTTCTACTACGCTTGAGCCTATAGGACCTAAAGGATCTCTCGAGCGTTACTACAAGGGGCTAATCACTGGCCCAAAAGGTTTTGAGGCCTTCCGACGAGTAGCAGACTTCTTGGAGAAGATCTGCCCACGCTACTAGGGGCTAGACTCTGGTCTAGGCCCTATAAAAGACGAGGGTCCCCAACAAGGGCCAATGTAAAAGAAGAATAGAACTAGAGAAACCAGCCGGGATCTAGGGATAGATTGAACGTTGTTATGGCCACTAGTTAGGATACGGAGGCATACGGAGGACGGTGGCAAAGGTCTATGTACGGTGTAGTATATAGCTTGAGTCTACGGCTTTCTATGCTATATACATACTCCTGGGAGGTCGGCCGCAAGCGCCTCGCTCTTGCCGCCACGGCCTTAAAATTACAACAACAACAACAACAACACTAATTCCCTCAGTAAGAATAGGAGAGAGTAGTGACGATGTTGACAAGAAAAACGACACAGACGACGAAGACGACAAGTACAAAAGAGATAATATAAGTGGACTCCTGTCCGTATAGAAGAACTCTCTAGTAAAAGGATAGAAGAGTAGTAAACTAGAAATCATGTGCGATCCGGGGCAGGAACGTTAGTCACAAAGTTCCCTTGTCCATCCACCATCATCTTTGAATGGCCCGTAGCGCCGTAGATAGACCATCCGGGGGTTGACGCGACCCTCGGAAATCTTGCCTTCGCAGCTGTGGCCCAGCCGTTACGGCTCAGGTGACTGTGCTCTCCTTTGTGAGGGAGGCGGTGCCGGTCTTGTACAAGTCAATGAGATAGGGCAAGTGCTCTCGCCAGCCATCGTGGGGCATGTTCTTGACGTAGTTGTACGGGGAGGCATCACCCACGTCCAAGGCCTCATGCTGGGTGTCATCGAGGGGACCGGCATAGTGAGACTTGCCGTAGTCGTTCCAGCTGATGATCTCCAGGAACCCGGGCTCGAAGTCCACGGAGACCACCTGCTTCCAGCGCTTGTACCACAGGTCACCGCTCTTCTACAGCCAGTTCTTGCTGTAGCCTGGTAGATTGGTGAAGAACCAAGGGGAGACGGGCATTATGTATGGCTTTCCCCCAAGCAGCTGATTGTACGACACGTCGATGTAAGTCGTCATGTTGCGCGGCTTACAGGGCCACGCGGCCCAGTTGAAAAGACCATCCGCCACGCCGTCTCTGGCCTTGACGGCAGGGGTTGCGCCTAGTGAAGACAGTTGGGGATAAAAAAGCAGCCTGTATCGGCCTTACTACTCTTCCAGTCGTCAGCGTTATCGGGGCCCTTAAATGTTGAGACGAACGGCTCCCCGCTATACTGAAAGTGAGCCGAAGAGGAGCTGTATTTTGGATAAGGGCCTTGCCTTCAGCCATTGGCTAAGGAACGTCACCACCGGTATAGTTGGAGGAAAGGAAAAGTTTGAAGCCTTTAGAGCTGGCGGTACTGAAAGCGTTGGCGATTTGTTGGTCGTTGAACTTGTAGCCATGTGCAATGTTGAGAGCGAAAGTATCGATGTGTGCTTTTCGTGCTAAGGCAATGTTGTCTTCCAATTTGGCAACGTTAAACGTCTCTGTATAGCCGACTAGAGAAATGGGTAAAGACTGACTTGCTCTCGACGCTTCTGGAAGCAAGAAGCACTACCAGGAGGAGCGTTGCAGGAAACAGCATGATGCTAGCTCAAGACCAGTGCCTGCTGCTGCTACAGACGCGGTAAACTAATGTGAAACGTAAAAGAGAGATTCAAACGAGCGGCTTATTCGTACGACATGGGTCGCCACGGAGGAAGTAAATGAGTGAATTTCTGGCAAGAGGCTGAAGGTAGAGAGCGTGAGTTGAACAGAGATTCGTGACCATGGACTTCTCGATACAATCGAGGTATGGGCTGTATATTGGGATTGTTGCCCACGCTAGCTATCGCCGCCGTTGCCGTCGGCATCGCTAGTTTAGTCTCAAGTTGCCTTCTTCAGAAGTGAGCATCTCACGCCTCTAACGGGCTGTCTGTTGGAACGAGGTTACAATTCATCCACCTGAACTTTTGGAACGCCTAAGAACCCACATAGCACCAACAAAATGTGAGTTACGACTTCAAAGGAAGGAAACACAGGCCGCTGTTGCCTACTCAGTAACGGCAAATGCTGCATTTGGGCATCGCGCAGTTGTTCCAGTAAACGTCTAGACTCAGAGCAGAGGCCACCCTTATCCGCCTTAAGCGCGAGCCCCTTTTGGATGCCAACATGTCATTCTATAATATGGGGAATCAAACGATCTCCAACGTAGAATGAGTCCTTTCGTGAAATGACCCTTGCCAGTCGCAGCATCCCGATAGCCAGTACCAACATCCGGCGCTCCATATACCTTCTTGCAAGGGTCTGTGTGAGCTGAGCGTCCGAGCCGTGCCAGCTGGCCTGTGTGTTGCCAAATCGCTGTTTGCAGCACACATGAAGGAAGAGAAAGAGACTATAAGGAACAAGATTGAGATAGGGTTGAAAGTACTTAGAGAACGTTAAGCCAAGCTTTTTGGACGTTGCAGTGCCAATGTCTTGGATCATTGTTGCCTAGGAACTAGCGTTGCCGACGGCGATGTCACCTCGGCGCGATTCAATAACCTCGTTGGGTATTGCGGAGAGTCCCATAGTCAGAATTTTAGCGCCAACGAGGTGTTAAGCTCCTGCATCCTTAATGCTGCACCTTCGTTCTTCATCCTCACGCCGTTGAATAAGCATCACCTCTCCCTCCAGACCGGCGACGAGAAACATGAACCTCGTTACTAGCCTTGCGTCTGCGGCCGTCTGGGCTTTTATTTGTGCTAACTACCAGGTCGTTGCAGATGTTCGCCTCCCAACCGTTCATCAAGGCACAAGAGGTTATACTGATACGTGCGTCAGAGTCCTCAACCAAGCACTTAACTGCGACCTGTCTTTGACGTGGGCGACGGAGATAACAACTTTTACGATAAGACGACCATTGACTCACTTTGCACGTCAGACTGCAGGGCATCTCTCGATATTTATATTGAGCAGATGAAGGCCGGCTGCAGTACCAGTCGCAATGATGGTCCTGACGGTCTCAGCTACCACGCCGACTACAGCGCCGAGCTGGTCTGGGAGCGCTTCAACGTGCTCTGTGCATCCAATGCGTGCGTCATCCCCTTCCTCTTCTTCGTTAATGTCCTGCGGATTCTCCTCCTGTGTGCTTGGAGGACTGCCGGAGCGACCAGGACGGGAGCAAAGCTTGCACATTGTAATGCCGGTTCTTCATAGGTAAGGAGCGTAGATCAAGGTACCCTTTTTCTTTCTCTTTTCTTTTCTTTTTTTTTATTTAAAAAAAAAGGGTTTGAGGGTTGATTTAGGGGAGTTTTTAGACAGAGGAAATGGTGGTTGTGGTAGGATATAAAAGGCTCAATTACTAAGGTATGGAGTCAGCGGCCTCACTCTCTCATAGATAAGACTGCCCTCGAAACCATTTGCTCCTCACTGGCTTATCTATGGGATAGCGGACGGGATCCCGAGTTTTCCAGCAGGTATGATCGGACGTGTCTGATAGTAAGTCAGTCCAACTTATGTCGAATTGACAGAAACCTGCGTCATCGCTGAAACACTAGAAGGTGGTCTCTTTTAGATGAAGCGGAGACTGCCTTGCTTTTTTTTTTTTTTTTTTTTTTNNNNCGAAGCGGAACATCGTGAAACCGACACAGAAGCACCCTGGACGGTGATCTTGACCATGTATTTGATTTCCTACCGTTTTCTCGCCGAGAGTTGTCACTCTAACAAGGCCCAAATCTAGGCCAAATCTGCGTTGACTGCTTAGACACGCTTCGGGCCTGAGCACTCATGCTATTGCTAGGACAGGCAAGCACAACGGGCACTGCAGAGAACTGGAGGTCCAAGCCGGTCAACAGGTTGCGAATGTTTATGTATCAGCCCCCCTATGTACGGTATATTCACAGTCTGGAGTGTTGATGCCATGGATATCCGTACCGTCAAGCGTGTTCCCCGTCCGCGCTACAAGTACATCTCCCGACTTCGCAGCCGAGGGTGTCCAACCTGCCTCGGCCGACATGCGAGCCACGCTGCCAGCCAGAATGGAGTTCAACTATCAACTAGCGTTTCCGAACATGAAGCCGAGGACCGACCAAGTCACGATTCGTCTCTTTCTGTCCGCGGCAAATGTTGTCCACACCACGAGGGTGTCTCCTGCTCATTCTCAACTCATTCCCCCAACTTATCAAATCACCAATGGCGCAACATCCACCTGCTAAAGGCGGCATAATAGTTAGAAAAGTATTGAGTCCCCGGAAACGAGAAGGACTCACAGATATAGGATTAAGGCTTTGAAGTATGCGGGCTGGTTCTCCCGCTACACGCCAACCCACCCCCACCCCCCGCGGAAGCATAGCCTGGATAGGGAAGAGGACGAAGAGATACGACCGAGAGTTGTAAGGCATGTCTTTCCATCCGGCTCATGTATTCTAAACTCAAAAACTGCGAAATGAAGCTGAGGGATCAATGTTGTATTATGGAGGTAAAGAAGGGACCTGGCACCAATGGGCGCCCTTGCGGTTAGCCTAGAAGCACGCTCGTCTTGCATCTTCTGCATGCGCAACCAGTGGGGGTTCATCAATGTTCACCAGACGCGTCCGGTCGGCCAAATTCCTAGCATCACTTCGCAGGCCGGTTACCGCGTATAAAGTGGCTACTGGTATGGCACGTAACCTCTCTGTTGCGCATCGCAGTCGCAAAAACGTCTCAGGCATCAGCTAATGCAGGTCGCCCGCGAACCTAGTATTGAAACTTGAACGCATGTCTGAGCTGTTGTGCCTCAATCTCGCGCATGCTGTGTTTACGCAGAAATTTTCAAGCCCAGTTCGCCGGGGTTCCTAAGAGACGAGTCGGGCGGTTGAATTGCATAAGAGCGCGGCATACTTCTCCGAGAAGCTTTCCTGATCCGAACTCAAGCCGACGGCCGAACCCGCCAAACAGTTAAAGTCGATATTTCAAGGGGGGTTGGAATCAGACCGAGGACCCCCGGGACAGAATGTGGTGTCACTTGATCTACAAGCACAGTTCTTTCCGGACCGATTAGATGACGTCGACCAGGATAATGAGTTAGGCAACAAGGACAAAGAGAGTTGTCAGTGTTTCGCTACAAATCGCCAAGTATCTGGAGAGAACTGATTCAAACCACTAACTGGTAGACTTGGCAGAAAATAGAGTACTGTGGGCCAGGAACCACTCCAGAGTAGGGAGGTACAGCAGACCTTGCCTGCATAGCCCTCGCTAGTTTAATCCATTACTAGAGTGCGCAGATGCTGGCTCTCACGGTGAACGTATTTTCTTTGTGATTTCGGTGCTCTTAATGATGTGATCAATGACCCGAAATGGGCAATGGATCCTTTTTTTCAACCGCGCTGCGGTCTTTGTGTTGGAAGGGATGCGGTTCGGGCCGGGCCGGACCGGACCGAAACATGTGGGACTACCGGGACCACCTCCGGGGGTTCTGGTTGGCACCTGCGGTCTATCCTTTCCGAGCGAGTGGAGATACGTCACGGTTAACACGAAGGCATATGATTTACAGCTAGCTCATCACCCGTGCAGCAGCAGCACGAGTTCTCCCGGCATGTCTCTCTTTACTTTACAACGTAGGAATCAATTAGGACTTCCACTCAAAATCAAGCCGATTGAGTTTCCCGCGGCACGGCGGTTGATGTCAGCTCTGGCATACTCGTGATAGGATCCATGTTCCATTGGTATACAGGCCCCACGCAATATGCCGCTCCTACTGTAAGTGAAGCCGAACAGTCCGCTGCGTCGAGGGATGGGTTGGTTTCCAAAAACAGCGCCGACGTGATGCCGCTTTGGACGCACATTCCCGTGCAGGTCTGTGCGCGGTCGCTGACTACGAACCATCGTCCACAGCGTAGCGTGGTCCCCTCAGCGACCTCCGCTCCTTCAGGTGGGTCCACGGGAACGGCGGTGTACCCATCGCCCGGTCCGGGCGCTGCTGTGGGGCCACTGGGGACCGGTGCTGTCGTGGTGATATCGGCACCCTGCGGCCCGAGACATAGCACGCTTCCCAAAACGGGCGTAGCAACGTGGAGATTCGGGCAGTCGAGGTTCAGCCACGGGTTGTAACGGCGGACGTCGCCAAGCGTCAGGTTCTGTGCCATCTCGATGGACACGCACGAGTCACCCTCTTTGAGAGTGTACGTCTTCGGGCACGAGAGGGGGAGACATAGTTCTTGGCCAGCGGTAATGAGGTCACATCCATAGAGCTCCGAATTGGCCATGTACAACGCCGCGGATGCGACGTTGTGCGCGAGCGCGATGGAGTCGCACGTGTCGCCCGATACGGTCGTGTAGAACTCGTCGGAGATGCAGAGTCCTGGCGAATCGGGCTCGGCCACCACGAGAGCCGGGGGGACGTCGGTGGGACCGCTGAGGCCACAAGTCGAGTAGACGTACTCGAGATCGCCCTTCCATTCTTCATCATAGGTCGAATAGGCACTCGACTGCATGAGTCGGAGCTTCTCTACGTGACAGAATGAGCACAGCTCGTCTCGCGGCATGTCTTTGATGTCGAATACGGTCTTGAAATTGTTCATGACATCTAGAATCGAAAGTTAGGGTGTTGTAATTATAGGGGTAGAAACGTAGGGCTGCTTTACCTCCGCAGTATTGATCCGAACCCGAGTCCATTAGACACGTTTCGTTCCATGCTGCCCAAACAATGCCACCCGCGCGATTGGGGATGGCATCGTTCACCTGAACTCCCGCGCAAGCCGAGGTCACAGTGTCGAACCAAAGCTTGATAGAGCGACCGCAGCCCGCGTCACAGACCGAGTCAGTCAAGTTTCTGCTTTCCAGCGCACCTCGGTATCGAAGCTCTCGGAACCGCGCGGCGTAATAGTCACACTTGACAACTTCCGTCAATGCCGTCTTGCACCCCTCGGAAAGGCCGTCGAGAATGTCAATGTCCTCGGTTGCATTATACAAGGTGAAACCAGGGAAGTCGCGCTCTCCAATGGTGCCGTTACGGACCCAGGCAAGGATCGAAGAGAGGAATCCGTTCTGGTTGTCTTTGGCCAGTGTAGCAACGCTCTTGACGGGACTCACCATCTCGCGGATGGCTTTTGTGCAGAGATTGTAGATCCAAACATCGGTACTCTGATCAATCTCAAAGCCCCGATCTTGGCAGTCCTCCGTCTTGAGACAGTCTTGGGAGTATCGAGAGAACCAGCTGTAAAGACCTGAAGCCTACGAGTCAACTGCCTGAAATATCATCTGAGGGAGAGTCGTGAAACACATACCGGCACCCAAGATATGAATCTGCTCAGAGTCAATGATACGCACAGCCCATGATACCGCACAGTTGGACGAGCTACTGGGGCAGTCGTAAAACAGGGGATCGTTGCTGAATCCACCAATCTCAAAAGGCGCCGGCGCTTTGGGGACATCCTGAAAGTATGGCGATTCCGTCTGAATCATGGCCATCAGAATGTTCTTGGCGTTGGAGAATTGGTACTGGTACAAAACATTGTGCTCGGAAGTTGTTCCGTAGAGCCAAGTCGGGCCTTGAGACTCAACCAAGACGCCTCGAGCGACGTAGATGTCGATTTGGTCCTGTGAAACAACATCAAGGTCGTGATCTGCCGTCCAGATCCACGAGTTCTCCACGTACGCGGATGACTGAGGTGTCAGGTGCAGAAGCATCGATGCCGCCATACAGTTCTTATTCACTTTGCCGGTCATCTTGGGGCAGTCGTTCTTCTGCAGCTTCGATCCGATGGCTCCGCCGACGCGAATATGGGAGTCTAGAAGACATGTCAGTTCATAGTAGGGAGGCTAAAAGCCTCTGGGATACTCACCCCATAAGCCAGCCGAACCCTGGCTCGACTCGCGCGTGTTCCATTCGACCAGCACAGCTCCAGCCGTAGGCCCAGAAACTGTGAACATCAAGTCCTGAATCTCGACAATACCTACGTCACCTCTGTATCCGACCTGGACTACAGGCCTGGGCTTCGAAGCATCTTGGAAATTCGATCCCGTTCCCATGATCTGTGCCCATGCTTGGCCAATGATTCGGGAGCCGGTCGGGACTTTGAGGGTATCTTTCACAACATAGACTCCAAAAGGGATATATACAATAGAAGATGTGCTGGCGCCCAAGTTTAGAATGCTGTTGAGGGTATTGGTGTCGTCTGTTACACCATCACCCTTGGCACCAAGAGCTTTGACGTCGAGAATTTGGGTGGAGCCGAGCTCGTAGTACTTTGGCCGTCTTCTCGTGTAGAGGTTGGGGCCCACGTAGGCCGTCTCTGAGCTAAGGAGGATATCGGGCCGCTTGACGGCGGGGATGTTCTGGCCGTTGACGAACGTCGACCCTTCGGGCGTGTTGAGCATACCGAAGCCCCAGGATTCGATCCTGACTTCGTCGCCGCCGGCCAGAAGATCCTTTTGTACAGCCTCTTCATATACGGCCGTCTTCGTGTTGAAGAACCCGACGTTTTGAAGAAGGAGCGAGGTGGAATTTTCGCTGAAAAGCGTGGTTGTAATACCGGTAGGCGTGTTGGCGATGATGGCATCGACGAGGAGGAGAGACCCGACACCTTGGCCTGTACTTCCGGGGCCACCAGCCTGCGTTACGTTGATATCAGCATGAGAGTGGCTTTGAGAATGAACGAGCTACCACTCACGCCTCCAACAATCACAAGGCCTCTTCCGCACGACTCAATGATGAAGTCTTGCATCGTCCAGGCCCAGTCCCAGTGTATTTGAACAGCGGTCTTGCAGTTGACGAAGACTAAATGACTTGTCGTGAATTGCTGATTTCCAAAGTAGGCACTAATTTGATACGTCATTAAAGCTGATTGCAATAAGAGCATGGATAGGACTCACCCAAAGTTTCCACCAACGAAAGTCAGGTCACTCATGAAACCACCGCTTCCGTTCTCCATGTAAATGCCCTATACAGATTGTCAGAAGTGAATGAATGATAGCGAGAAGGCGTATCTCGAGGCCCGCGAGCGAACCCTACCTGTTGCGTAGTGTTCTCGTCAAACGACATGTGGAACTCAATGTTCTCTAGAGAGGTACCCTGAGCCACTTGCCAGTGGACGGCGCAGACATAAGCGTCCCAGCGTGTTTGGGTGATATCCATCTTGAAGTTCTTGACACTCCTCAAAAAGTTGTTTTGGTTAACATACCTGGAGCGAGACGTGGTGAGAAACTGTCATCAAAGCAGAACCTGGCTTCACACTAACCATTCATCAGTAGGACCTGGGCCGATGTACACGTTGGACGTGATGACTCCGAGGCCAACGAAACTGGACGCGGCCAAGATAGTCGGAACATCAAGAGGCTTGAACAAATCTGTCAGCCGCTTTGACTCTTAATGAAAAATAGATTCCAGAGACGTACGTCACCGAGGAGTTGAGTGTTGTAGTATTGGATGATTGAGCTGCTGACGAGGTAGGTTCCTCCGGGGAAGAAGACGACAGCCGGGTGGATGGTGCTCGAACCGCAGTTGGCACCGCACCTATTCCCATCCGAGATGGCGCGATTGATAGCAGCTAATGTGCATTAGTGGTCAGTGTGAATGTATATGGGAGTTGAGTGATAGCTTCAACTTACCAGTATCATCCGTAACTCCGTCGCCTAAAGAAAGACTTAGTATTCACAATAACAAACCGCACATTCCCAGGGATGGGAGCCTGAAAACGAACCTTTGGCACCATAATCTCGAACATCTCGCCATACCTAGAGTAGATTCGCTTAGTATAAAGGACAGAATTGCTGGCTTCAAGATGCGTTACCTTGTAGCCACTAGGTGCGAAGGGGCTAGAGCCTCGCTGCTGCATATTAGCCAACCAGTACTTGGAGGCTCGTTTCTGAAGGCCACCCAAGGCACCAGAGGTCGTATGGTTAGACGCAATAGGGACCTGCGCTGGCAATTCGGTCATGGCGAAAGCGGCAGGCATTGCGTTAGTGTCGTTTACTCTCAGGGCGTATTTCGCCTTGATCTTGGAGGCGACTTCGCTTTGGTTGCCCGTGGAAACATGTTGCGGTGTCGACTCGGCTAGGATACGGGCGGCTTCTGCGAGCTCTGCTGGCACGCTGTATTTATAGCCACCGTCAGAGTTTGCTTCTTCACTGATGGTGCCGGTGGAGTTGAGCTGTCTTTTGGTGATGGTGCTGTTGGACGCGATGTCGACAAAGTCCAAGAGCGAGGGAACAGTATGGTCATCTGCAGGCTTTCTCGCGCTTGGAATGCTTTCCGGCAAGACTTCGTAGCTGTTAAACCTTGGGTTGTCGAGGCGCAACTTGTTGCGTATCACAAGAGCATCTAGCGCAGCGGCAATGAGGGCTGCGGCATCACCTGAGGTTGAGTTGCCCAGGCGAGGGTTCGCTGTTGCGTTTGCAGGAATATCATTGCCATTTGCGCTTGCCTGTCTGGCAGCTTTCAGATGGCGATGTGCTTCAGCGTGGCCGGATCCACGGCCGAGAATGAGAGTCACTAGTGATGATAGAAGAAAGAGAGCAAAGAGCGGCTTGACGGAGAACAGCAACCTAGTGTGAGGCGCCATCCTGTCAGACAGACAAGCTGAAGGCGGGCTTGAATGAAACGGGGGACTTGACGAACCGAAAGTTGGCCAGCGTGCAAGAGCAGATCATGGCATTAAGGGCATTAGGCCATCGAGAACCGCAGGGCGTGCGAAGTAAGCTTTCCAAAGCACCCAGTACATCTGCAAAATATCCGTGGGACAAATACCGACCTGTCCATGGGCTAGGCTAGACAGGGGACCTTATCGCCAAATCAATCCTGCCGGGAACTGGCTCTCATGTGAAATTAGATGAGATTCAAGAACAGTTTCTCCGGGCGTTGAACAAGTGGTACCTGCGTCAGCACTATCCCATCTTCGTACCGGGCCGTTGCCTTGCATAAGCCGATGTCACCACAACTCGAGTTGGATATGTTGCCTATTTCGACTCTGAACGGCCGAGATGCTTCTTTGGTCAAGTCCTCAACGGAATTCAGGGTCCTGGAATGTGCGCGACGGCCACGGGCGGTGAGTTTTGGGGGCCGTTGTTGCATTCTGCAAACATGGTCACAAACTGGGTGAGACCTCCCTGCAGGGTAGCCATTGTTTCCTCTCTCAGTGTAACGCCATAAGAAGATTAAGACTAACGCAGTCAGCTTGTCTTTAGTCTAGTTCAAGGTTAATGTAGGACTTGCTACGATCTAGACCCCTTATCTCGGCCCTAATTACCTGTTCATGGGTACGAAGAAGAGCTGATGTTGCAAATTTAAACATTGCTCACTGTCAGACAAGCTATTCTAGATATTTAATGAGACATCGGGAACTGATTCATCTCTTCGAGGGGTGTTATTAGTGGAAATCCGCGATGCGACTCAATTTTCTTACCGACTGCTACCGATAATCTGCAGTCATCAGGAGAAGCTGATGGTTCCATAGAATCCTTCAACCATTCTACAACCCTCCGGCCAGAGGGAACCATGAATTGCACTTGACTATCTGGGTTAGCCTTGAAAGTAACTGAAGATGCTTATCCAAGACCGAGGCGTGCCGTCAGCCGCTGTCAAGAGGTTGGTTCACAGGCTCTGGGGCATATCTCTGGACTGGTCCGTCAATGTCCAGAAACTTCAACAGTCCTTGATATCTCTCTGGCATTCTGCTCAGCAGTCAGAGGAAGACACTCACACTCTTTTGTTGGGCCGTTGCTGCAGTCATGGCTCCGAATACATTCAGTCTTTTCCCACTTCTATGTCTTCTCTTGGCTTGTATACCATTATCATACGCTCAAACATGTAGTGCTTCCAGCCCCTGTGCCATTGGATGCTGGTAAGTTGCCTTCTCAACCTTTATTTAAAGTTAGGGTATCTAAGCTGCCTCTGCACCGTGAGGTGGGAACTTCCTCGGGGGGTTGGGATGTTTCTCGATATGAGAGGCTGGCAATGCTACCTTTTCGATTTCAATCTTTACAATCCTCACAACGATGCTGCTAGGTATCCAGGCCCGTGACTGACGATTCCAACCAGCTCGAAATTCGGTCATTGCGGTTCCGGTCCAGACTTCTGTGCCCCGGATGTCTGCGCCTCGGGCTGTGAGAGAAAGTCTGAATGTGATCCTGGATTCGGCTCACAGTGGGCCGAGAAATCCAAGTGCCCCCTGAACGTGTGCTGTTCGAAATTTGTAAGTCCACGGCAAATCTACAGCCTTTGTATCACGGTCTTTTGCAAGCACTGACAATATATCTCTCAGGGATTCTGCGGCACAACCAAAGACTTCGTAAGTGACTGCCCGGCTGTTTTGATTTCATAGCACCATGCTTACAAGTATATCCTTTAGTGTGGCGACAGGAAGGTCAAGAAAGAAACCTGTGATGAAGACGGCACACTAAATAGGGTTGTCGGCTACTACGAAGGATGGGGAGCCCGAAGGTCATGCAACGCCTTCTTCCCCGAGCAAATCCCTCGCGGCGTCTACTCGATCATCAACTTCGCCTTTGCTACCATTGATCCTCAGACTTTCGAAGTCCTGCCGGCCACCCCTGACGACATTCCACTCTACAAGCGCTTGACAGCGCTCAAGAAAGATGATCCCACACTCCGAGTCTACATTGCTATTGGTGGTTGGACTTTCAACGACCCAGGTCCAACAGCCACCACGTTTTCAGACATTGCCCGGTCCGAGGAGAACCAGAAGAGATTCATCAAGTCTCTCATAGCGTTCCTCAACACGTACGATATGGACGGTGTCGATCTCGACTGGGAGTACCCCGAAGCTCCGGATCGCAGCGGCAGACCGGAAGACTTCGAGAACTTCCCCAAGTTTATGGACAACCTGCACAAGGCCCTCAAGCAGACGGCCGGCCGCGGTGGGCTTTCCATCACCCTCCCAGCATCCTACTGGTATCTGCAACACTTTGACCTCGTCAAGCTCAAGAAGTCAGTGGACTTCTTTAACATCATGTCGTATGATCTCCACGGAACATGGGACAAGGGCAACCAGTGGACTGGAGAGTATCTGAACCCCCACACCAACATCACCGAGATCGACGCAGCTCTCGATCTACTTTGGAGAAACGAGGTCGACCAAAGCATGGTCGTGCTGGGTCTCGCATTTTACGCGCGAGCGTACACACTGAAAGACCCGAACTGCATCGAGCCCCAATGCCAATTTGCTTCAGGCGCCAAAAAGGGGCCTTGCAGTAACGAGGCCGGTATCCTACTCAACTCGGAAATCGACAACATTGTCAAGGAAAAAGGCCTCGAGCCCAAGTCGTGGGAGAAGGAGACTGTCAAGATGCTTCATTGGGACGACCAGTGGCTTACCTACGACGACGCGGACACTCTCAAGATGAAGGCCAAGTTCGCCCGTAAGCTCTGCTTGGGTGGCGTCATGGTATGGGCCATCAGCCACGACACCAAGGACGCAAAGTACACCAAGGCCCTGGCAGCGGCGGCCAACCGTAAGATCCTTCTTCTGCCCAGCACTCAAGGACCCGAGGAAGAAGTCAAGATACCGCATCCCCAATGCAAGTGGACAAACTGCCTGGACGGCGGCTGCCCCTCGGACTGGCAGCTCATGAAGCGCAGCGACGAGCACGCCCGTGACGGAGAGTGGATGTTTGACAACTCGGGCTGTGACGGCGCTGGAATCCACCGCCTCTGCTGCCCGTCATCCGAGAAGCTTCCGACCTGCGGCTGGTACACGCTTCCCAAACGCGGTGGTAAATGCAACTCGGCATGTCCCACGGGCATGCAGGAGGTCGGCTCCAACTCCAACTACTGCGACTCGAGCTACCAGGCCGCCTGCTGCACCACGTCGGACTCTGATGGCAAACAGCTGCGCACCATGGAGCTCTACGAGGCCTGCGAGTGGGCCGAGGCGCCGATGTGCGATAACGGCATGTGTACGTTTGCCGGCTCGGCGTGGCCGACGGAGCTAGTCGTCTCATCGACAGGCAGCGGCGGCGCCATCTGCAACATGCGAGCCGCGAACCCGTACAAGGGCATCTGGGAGGTCCAGGAGCGCAAGTACTGTTGCGACACGAAGAAGGACAACCGCAAGTGGAGCAACTGCAAGTGGGAGAAGTCCGTCGGCATCGCCGCCGCGGGCGCCCGGTGCTATTCCTCGTGCCCCGGCGGCAAGACGCGAGTGGCCATGGACGCATGGGGTGACGGGTGCTTGAACAGCGGTGCCAGGGCGTACTGCTGCGATGCCGACAGTTACGATACGGAAAAGCGGTGGTCGGACGAGATCCAAAAGTACCGCGATGCCATGGAAGCCTGGGTCAAGAGCCCGACTTGTCCGCGCGGAACGGGGTCTCTCGCACGGCGCTACCTTCAAGATCGGGGCCTCATCAGCCGTGAAGACATGTCCCATCTCCTCACTCGGCAGCAGACGCCCATCGGCGGCGATGGCATGACCAACGCCGAGCGAGTCCTGGCGCTCCTGATCCTCATCCTGTCGGCCATATACCAGACCCCGACGGATATGACCAAGGCCTATGGTAGTGCTTGGGACGACTTCATCAAGGAGAAACATTCGGGGATGCAGACGGTGCCCCTAAAGTCCTTCCTCGGCGACAAGTCTCGCTATCCCGCCTTTGACCTCGAGGGTCCCGAAATCACCGCAGAGCGCTTCTCTTGCCAGCTCGACGTCACCGACGCCTTGATCCGCCGGTCTCAGGTCACGGTCGTCCTCTGCGACGCCGACATGTGCGGAATCGACGGGCTCTGCTTCGACTCCTTTGACGAAGACGCGCCCGGCAGTTCAGACAAGCGTGGTATGGGATTCGGGTCGTTGATGGCGCGGGGCGGGGGCCACGACATGTCCCCCGTCAAGCCGCGCGGCGCTCTCGAGAAGCGCGAGAACATGGACATCGAGTTTGAGTGCGTGGACTCGGCGAACCCGAACGGCAAGAAGATCAAGTGGACAAAGAGGCCGTGGATCAGCGCCGGCCAGTGGCCGAGCACCGACGCCATCTACGACAATGCCCTGACGCACATGTTTGAGGAGCACTGCTCCATGACCAACCTCAGGGTGTCCCAGCTGCCGGACGGCGAGTACTATGCCAGTAAGTCACCATCTTTGCTCTTGCTGAAACCTGTTATGATACTGTTTTCTGACGTCTCTACCTTCTCCGCACAGCTGAACACATCATTGAGATGCAGACCATGTCGCTGTTCTTCGCCGCGGCTCCGTCTGACAGCAGATGCAATGTTCCTTGCGAATTCTTCATCAACGGCTTTATGAGCCCCATCGCGAGCGGCCCGTCCATGCCTGGTGGATTCATGAGTCCGGTTCCCAGCGAGCGTATTATGGATGCGCTCGGTAGTGAGTTGAACACGCAGAACTTCGTGTTGCTCCGGACGAACCTGAACGGCATGAAAGCTAGGGTACGTCACGCTCTGCAGAAGAGATTAGTCCCGAGGTTGAGATTCGTTCGACTGACCATGGCATCACATGTGCGTAGATCTGGAGATACGCAGACCCCATCAGCTCAGGCTCCTGGCTGTTGATGCTCGCGGACAGCAACCCACGGGAGGCACTGCAGTCTATCCGAGATGTGAGTGTAGAACCGGTGCTACAACAGCCGAGAGAAGTTCGCTCTAACAAAAGCAGGCCATTACCGTCTTCAACTACCTGAACCACTCCTACGTCCGGCCGAAGCTCAGGGGAATCAACAGAGTCCTCCGAGAGGAGTTCCAGAGAGCGTCCGACGCGTACAACTTTGGGCATCCCAACGCAAGGGTCAACTTGCGCGACTGCTGGGACGAATGGTTCAAGGAGCATCTGGAAGACATGGTGTCCAACACGCGGGCGTGGGTGCGCGACGCCATCTCGGCGATGCGCCGGGCGTGGAGCCCGTTGAACAACCCCAACGACGAGGACTATCAGGCGAGGGCACTGCAGGTCAACCAGCATCTGGACCGGCTGGAGAAGCTCGGCATCACGGACGGGCAGATTTCCATCGACACTACGAATCTGTGGTAGTTTCTGATGGAACAATGCCCTGTTTGCAGCGTGGATGGGTTGGGCAGAGACTCGTGCTTGTACATACCTTACTTTATACTGTAAATTGTAGACAGCTGCATCATTTGACACGATTTCGCTCGCAGTCGCTCAGTTGTCATCTATTTTCGACAAGTTATCCGTTTTCACTTGGCCCGTGTTACACTTATTCCGAACAAGCAGCTGTTCGTTCGACGGGAAGCCGAGCAGAGTAACAGTTCCAGAGTGCTGCACGTCTCAACTGGCGCTTGATAACTTCTTCTCGTAGAACGGCAGCTGCCTAATGTCACCTCGCCTCGCCCCTGCGGTAGGTTAGATTATATTGTAATTATAATGTAGTTACATCCACTTGCTCAAAGTGTCGATAGGTCCGGTGTGAGTGGACTTTGTTCGCCTTCACTTCGCATGCAGGTAATCATTAGTTTGAGCAACCCTGGCACGTCTTCCAGGGCCTCTTTAAGGGGTTTGTTCTGTTTGGTAACTCATTGTCAGATTGCGCCCGCCTGAACCCGACGTGAATTGACACACGTCCACTCATGGATAAATAAATGTAGTCAGCGACCTCTCTCAACCCGCGCAACCTCCATTTCAAACTGCCCCGCCCCCGCATCAACAGCTGAGCTCCCCGCCACATTGTGCGACGTGCGATGACCACCTCTCTCGACCCTCTGTCTTGCAATATATTACATGCAACTCAATCCCGTCAATCAAAGTCTGCGCCACAGGTAATTCTGGCGACGACCGCCGACTCAGAATGACGGAGCAATCACAACCTCGAGATCTCAGCGGCCTGTCAACGCAGTTCCGCAGAGCGGTGGAAGGCCTCACGCACGAATGGGGCTTCGTTGTCGTGCGCACCGCTTACGGCGCTGACAATGACGAAGCACAATGGGCCGCCGTCTTGGAGAAGCTGCGGGCCTACGCCACTCCGGACGACGACGACGCCGAGATGGACCCCGATACCTTTGCGCTGCCCGTCATAGCCGACAGCACCATCCTGCACGGCGCCGACTACGCCTCCGTGCGCAAGGCCTTCAACGGGTGGGTTAACGATTTCGTCCACCGCGGGAGGCCCTCAGACGACGACGAGGAAGACGAAGAGTGGCCGTCCGACGTGCGCCGCGACGCCTGCATCGTCATCGACGAGCCTGCGCTGGCTTCACTGCTCAAAGCGCCAGACTTTGTTCCCGGGAAAGTCCCGAACCTCGACCTGGAACCGTGGGTTGTCGTAGTCGACGCCAAGGACCCGGCGAGCGTGCCTTACGGCGGGGGAGGGCCGTACATGGGTTTCACGAGATCGCGCGCCCGCGTTCTGGGTCAGCTGTTTGAGGACCTCGGCTCGCGATCTCTGGCAAGGCTGACTCCTGTTCGAGAGTACGACGGCCAGATCCCACTTTATGACGGTTCTTCGCGGGGCAAGCTTGTCGATCCCGCTGGTGGAGTGAACGGACGGTACAAGTTTCCCCGAGGCACGCCAAGAGGAGCAGACGGCGCGCGGGCCATTTTGGAGGAGATTGAGCGAGCCGTGGGCAGAGCGGACGGCTGAGGTAATCGAGCCTCGTTGCGAAGAGCGCGTTAAGGCAAGGGAAACGGGGAGTGGTGTGATGGCTGGTGTTAATGCTGTCTTCAGGACCTTGAATTGTTTCGCTAACTTGAAGCGATATTAATATACTCCTTACTGCATTAAACTTTCCAAATCATCTTAAGCTACTGAGGCGTTTTCGTTAGTATGACATCGTTATGTTTACACTTAGTGCTAGCATATGTACTAGATTGATTGCTCTACGAGTAGATCATGTCGGGCATCGATGAACACCACACCATCGCAGGACCGCTGCCAGGAACGGCTCTTCTTTCTACATCTTCTAGCGTCGTATGGTCTTGGTACTCACGGCATTAACAACCCCTCTACACCGCAGAGAGCAGCGGAGTCGACCATAAGGAACCCTAGACAGTTAAGCGTGGGTCAGGGAGACGCTCGTAAGGAGGATCGAGAATATCGAGTTCCAGAATGCCTTGGTTGGGCGTCCTGGATTGCGCAATTAGCACGCCTAGGCTGCTCTTCTGACACAGATACTGGAGTGCGGATGAATGCCCCGACGTAACGTTAACGTGCCAGGCTTGAGAGCAGTGGCTTACCTCTTCAGAGTATACCAACGAGGTATTCATAATGTGCCATATAGCCTTGTTCCTCAGTGGGTTTCTTCACGCCGTTGAGCTATATAAGTCTGCTTGACAAGCCGGCTGTAGTCAGATCGATCTGACACTAGAATCTAATAGGCAGCAGAAGGGTTTATGAAACAGACCAGCACTTGACATACTTTACTCGTATGTTTTGTAAAATTGTGCGCACTAAACACTTGGAAGCTATAGATAAGACAGCAATCTATACCGTTGTGCACCGTCTAATTGTATTCTAAGGCAATAAGAGTAGCGGGTTCGCTGCACTATAGCTCTCTTAACGCTGCTGCTCTAATCTATCTTACCTTGTTTTACACCTTATGCCTTTACCTGACTTATAGACGTAGAGTGAATATAACAGGGTTCTGTAACGGTATATGACGAGTTTATTTGTAACTTTTGGTGGACAATGTCATGCCTGGCAAAACGTTATTATAATCGAGAGATCAACCGAGGCCAATACTAAGAACCAAACTCCTGGGAGCAGCTAAGAACGTTGGCCCTAAGGCTACATCAGGGCCGACATCGAACCTATTCGGTGACGACAAAAACGCATGGCACATTGATCTAACCATTTCACCTTGTGAACCTTCGCCCACACCTAACCGCTCGACAGGGTTTGGTGGAGCCGAGAAAGGGTCCCGCGGGGCATTGTGCATATCGATCGTTATCGGTCCTGTCTCGGTCAAGGGAACGTTTCCTAGTCTATCTTGGCATTGGACCGTTCAAAAAAGGTTAATGTATGTCAAGCGTCGAGCCAAATCTCGATGCGGGCGGCCGTCTGACCAGTCAGCTCATCGCACCCAGCACCGCCGACCAGCAACATTCCACGTTCCCTTCCTGAACTTCGGATGTTCTACGAAACCGGCTCAGCACGCTCGGCCAAGACAACCACACCCCCCTCTTCCCGCGTTGAGTTTATCGAATGGGGACGGAGAATTGTCATTCCTTGCCAGTCGTCCCAAAAAATCCTCTTACAAGCTCCTCCTCAGTTCCCCTGCTCACACCCACCAGAACCAAACCACCCCGACAGCAAGATTCAGAAAGCTTAGTGCTTACCTTTCCGGATGTAGGGGATGAGATACAGCTTTTGATCGCAGCAGCTTCAACCGAACGCGGCCATCCTGAAGGTGCGCCGGTGACGACGTGGCGCTAGAACCCCGAATAAGAACAAAGTACCTCCGTCATGTTGCAGCTTCTGTCAAACTAAGCTGCAGGGGTTTCGATAGCATCGCGAGAAGGGAAGCTCAACGGCGAGCAAACCCTGACACTTTTTACATGATTAGGTCGAACAAGCGTCGTAAGGCTGTGAGCCCTGTTCTTACTGTGGCACCTACCACACAATGCCAAAACCCTGGTTCCGAGAATGAGGAGGAGGGAAGGTCGAGTAGTGTTTCCGCACCGACCAATCATTCCCGGCTAGTACATGTGAGCTCCGGACGACGGGGCCGATGTTGTTTGAAAGCTTCGTCTTCGCTTGCCAGCAGGATCGCGCGGGTGCGCCGGGGTGCGAAGCAAGGTAAGGAGCGCAGTTTCACAGCACCTCTGATGGACATGTTGAGCTCGTAGAGAGGCCACAACGGACGAGGTCATCGCCGATAGCTGGAAAGTCCCTTCAACGATCCAACTCGCTGCGCCGAAAAAGTGCGTCCCTGCAACGCCTCTCCCTGTGCCTGGTCCCTCTGACATGTACACGAATCTATATCAAGGTTTAGCGCCCATGTGAAGACCCCCGTCAAAGTTTGAGTCTCTCGGATCCTCTGGATACATTTGCCCGTGATTGGGCCATTCCAAGGCCGTGATGCCTTGCGTTTCCCCCCCGGGTTTTTTTCTGTGTTTTCCCGTTGCCCGCAAACGCCACCAGCTGAGCTGGCGAGTTGGCCGATCCCAGAACTCACGACGCCATCCAATCTACACAAGACCAAACCAAAAAAGGGAGGGCCGAAGGGATGGCGTTTACTACGTGCCGCAGCTGAGGGACTACGACTTCAGCTCCAGCAAGCTTGGTATGTGCCCACCACCTTGGAGAAGAGGCGGTTCCGCATCTGTGTCTCCTCAATGAAGCAAGAGTCTGATGGTGTCTTGGGTTGGGCGAGGGTGCCCCTGAAGTGAGGGGACGGAGACGAGGCGGGCGATACTTTGAGTCTGTTGCTCCCACCCAAACAGCTATAATAGCTGAGTACCTCCAACTGGTATTTGGCATAAGGTTCCGCCAGTCAGTCTCGTTGACTTGAGTATGTGAGACTGTTAAATAACAACAAGACGCCAGTATGGGAAGCCTCCAGTCGTTTTCGGGTGATTACGCGTATTGCACGGTAAGGAGCCCCCCTTCAACAAACAAGTCTGGCTTTGACTAACACACCCCTTTAGCTGGTCACCAATGATGGGTATGTCCTGGGTAAGTATCATCGTTGCCAGCATGGCTCGCCCGACTATGTCTTCGACTACTTACACAACCAAACAGCCGCGGCCGTCCTGGCCGAGTCGATCCGGAAAACCGGGACAACGATCCCGCGATGCGTCCTGATCACGCCGGAAACCATGTCCAAGGAGTCCGTCAGCAAGCTCCAGGCCGCCTTCGACCTGGTGATACCCGTGTCGACGATGACGGCCGTGTCAACGGCCAACCTCAACATCATCGGCCGGCCTGACCTCCACGCGACCATGACCAAGATCCACCTGTGGTCGCTGACGCAGTTCCGCCGTGTCCTGTACCTCGACTCGGACACCCTCGTCTTGTCCAACCTCGACCACGTCTTCGAGCTGCCAAAGTCAATCGACTTCGCCGCCGCACCGGAGATCGGGTTCCCCGACTGCTTCAACAGCGGCGTCATGCTCCTCCGCCCGGACGCGACCACGTACGCCGAGCTGGCCGAGTTCGCGGCGCGGGTCGACTCCTTCGACGGCGGCGACCAGGGGCTGCTCAACGTCTTCTTCGGGGACGGCACGAGGAACCACCCGTCGAGGCTCCTGCTCGGGGGCCAGAAGGACAAGGAGCCGGGAGACGCGGCGCCGGGGGGCGGGGCCGAGCGCAACTGGTTCCGGCTCAGCTTCACGTACAACATGGAAATGCACAAGGTCTACCGGTTCTACGTCCCCGCCGCGCTACGGTACAGGGACGAGCACAAGGTGCTTCACTTTATCGGCAAGGACAAGCCGTGGCACTTTGAGGACGGCAGGATCGAGGCCCCGGATGATGCGGGACCTTACCATGATTTCTACGCGGACATGGTGGGCAAGTGGTGGGAGACGAGGAGATCCATAGCTACCGCTTAATGTGTCGTAGAATTTGGTCGTGACCGCGTTAGTGCTTCTAAGATGAGGTATTCCTACGACAGCCCAGACAAGGAGAGGAGTGTGGTGCCGTAGAAGTCCAAGCTTGGTGGTGGTGGGGGGCATCAGTTCGGTCAGGGTTCCTCGGTGTAGATACGGCGCTAATATAAATGCGGTTAAAGTGGTCCCCGCTCCGATAAGATAAGATTCCAAAAATTTCGAGGGAATCGCTCGAGCATCCCCCAATCGCCAAACTGCCAGTCGCCTCTACCTGGGTACCATTCGAAGAACCGCCTCATACGACCGCGCCCACGAGCCCACCACACCGTCGCATAGCATCACTTGACACAAGATGGGCCGAGACCTCCAAAAGAAGAAGCGCCGCTCCGGACGCGCCAAGATCAGGCAGCCCAACAAGCCCAAGCGCCTCCTGAACCCGCTGGGCAACGACATCATCGCAAAGAACTGGTACGGCTTGCTCGCCTCAATCCGCCTTCATCCCCGATTGCATCTTTCTGGCTGATTGTATGGGCAATATGTACATCGAAAGCTGACCACTCTGGACTCCCCCCCCTGCAGGAACAAGAAGGAGACCCTCACGCAGAACTATCGCCGCCTCGGCCTCACAGCGCGACTCAAGGGCCCCACGGGCGGCGTTGAGAAGACGCTGAGCGAGATCGAGAAGACCAAGGGAAACCAGACCCGCAACCCGTTCGCCATCGCCTCCGCCGAGGAGGCTATTATCGACGAGGCGCGCGTCGAGCGTGATGAGGACGGCAAGATTGTCAAGATTCACTACAGCACCAGCAAGCGCAGCAACCCGCTCAACGATCCCCTCAACGCGCTCGAGAGTGACGAGGAGGACGAAGGGAAGGGTGAGAAGGAGGAGGAGTGGGGCGGCATCGACGACGAGAGCCGGCCCGAGGTGATCCGCCTGCTCGAGAAGGAGGCGGCGCAGCCGACGGTCAAGAAGCCGCGGCACATGAGCCAGCAGGAACGGGAGTGGCTTGAGAGGTTGATCGCGAAGCACGGAGACAACACGGCCGCGATGGCGAGGGACCGGAAGTTGAACCCCATGCAGCAGACCGAGGGCGACATTGCTCGCAGGGTTAGGAATTTCACCGGAAAGGCTTGAAGGAAAAAAAGTAATGGCAAGGTGGTTGAAAACAAACGTTGGATAGGGCTACGTCGCATAGAAGGGGTAGGTCCGGCAAGAGGAACTCGATCCCCCCCTCGTGAGGAGTTACGGCGTTTTAGACAGTTCTGTAAGAAGCAATGTTTCACGCACTTACGCACACATGGCAAGGGGGTAGCCGAGAAGCGGCTTGTTTTATGACTTTTGAACGTCATATCATCAAATTTGATGTCTACCTATCGAGCTCATGCCTGGTATCTTTGCGATTACCTTGTACAAATGGGACGCCAACAACACCCCGTTATCCGACAAAGAAAATCCACGTCCTCTATGTGAACACTGGACACCGTCCCTCTACAAATAACCTAGTTTACTCGGGCCGTGGCCCTGCCATCGCCATCTCTCACTCATTTGTCCACCCTCTGGCCAGCGTCTACCTCATGGTGCGGTCGTAGTTGGCCGGGGGGAACTGCGCCGGCTGGTCGTCATAGGCGGGGGCTGCGTAGGGTTGCACTGCGGGAGTGGCAGTGGGGTGCTGGGAGTGGTACTCCGTGTCGCTGTCGAACATGGCAGCGTTCTGGCGCGACGGCAGCGAACCGTAACGGTTCGGGTCGTCGTCCTCGGGACCGTAAGCGGAGCTACCGCCATAGCGGTTATCGTTGTAGCCACCGGCGGCGCTGGAACCGCCGTACGTGTTCAAGTTGTCGTCGTTGTGGTCGTCCATCTGCACGGGGGCGTAGGCCTCTTCGTCATGGGGGGCCATAGAGAACGCGGCCTTGTCAGGGTCGATGTTGTCGCTTCCGATCTTTTGCTTGTCGTAGCCCGGAAGGCTGCCATGGAACTGGTAATGCTTGAGGGTGTAGAGGCTGACGAAAGTGGACACACCAAAAAGGACGCTATATGACGGATAGTGAGCATAATACAAATGGCCAAAAACATGTGGAGGCAACGTACGTCACAAAAACACCCAATCCGACGATGGCCTTGCTAAGGTTGCAGCCGTCACCACACTGGTTGGCTGTGTTGTATGCCGCTTGACTGGCAAAGGCGGAGAGCCAGATGACGGTGAAGACGGCGTCGACAATGGCCATTGCGTAGGGGTTGGCGAGTTTCCGCGTTCTCGGCCACCGCGGGGCCATGATCAGATATATCCAAGCGGGGATAGAGAGGAAGCACTGTCATGCGACATTGTTAGACATTTGCGAGGAGATGCGGTCATCGTCTAAAGCGTCGCAGATTGGCTTACCACTCCGAAAGTCCAGCCATTGTTGCCCACGATTTTGGCATTGTTGGATCTGAAAACCGCAATCTCCAAAGCCCAGATAACGAAGGATAGAACGAACTGCGCAACGTGCAAGCCCAGCTTGACGCCGGGTACGTGCTCTGGGTTAAACTTGTCCAACATGTTGTTTTTGGTTGTTGGATTTTTGTTGCCGGTAGGTGATCCAGTAGGTATCCGGAACCTACGTTGGTGATCGATTAGGGGGATGTGGATTCGATGGTTTTGCGACTCTCAGCTCCTCGAGGATTCTGGCTTCTTTTTTTCTATAAATAAAGATCAAACTCAATCCGGCTCGGCAACGGATTTGGCGAGACAACCCAGGTTCGTAGTACTGCGGATAGGGACTTTCGGGGGCCAATCCGATCAGTTTCCAAGGTACCCGAAAAAAATGGGGGGGGGGNAGAGAGTTTGCGAGGAGGAGGGGAGGAAGAGGTAGGAGGAAAGAGTCAGGCGAGAAGTTGGAGGGAGAAGATAGTTAAAAACGTAAGACAGAGACGACAAAAATGTCGATCAGGCGCAGCAGGAAGGTTTCTTGGGTTATTCGGGACGCGTCTGCCTTTTTCTTACTGTCGAAACAGCCCCGGCTGGCGTTGAATTGCGGCAGTGACGAGACGTGGATGGGCAGTGGGCAGTGGGCATGGTGTGGAGTTGGTTACCGGCAGTGGAGTGGGCCTAATCCGCCGCAGAAGCTCCCGTCATCATTCGTTCCTGGTTTTGATTCGTCCTCTTTTTGCTCTCTCATTCCCAGGACCCGAGGTGAGGTACCCAGCAAGATACATGTAAAGTGCCCGTTCAGGGTTTCCTTCGATACAGCTCTTGACGGTGCCCGCGAGAGATGCGACACAAACACCACTCTACGAAGCTGATGTTCAAAGAACGGGACGGCTAGATTGACTTTCAGTTTGTCGCGCGGCCGGGTGGCATGGGATGGCGCCAAACTTGGGCTGCAGGCTGCTACGACTTCAGTTGAACGAAACCAAGCCACTGAGCCGCTGTATAAACTGCGCCACTCTATCCCAGGCAGCGAATTAAACATGGCGAGATGAGAGCAGCTGAACAACAGACCCCTGCAAGCCGTGAACGCCCTTCTGAACATGGAAATAGTAGGTCCATAGTTCACTCAAACGGCTTGTTTCCCAGTTCTAAGTAAAGTAACGCATCTTGGGTCAATCGCTTCCGTTCAGGAACGGATTTGCAGCACCTAATTCAACGACGGAGTCGTTTCTATGAGAGCACTCCAGCTAGACTGACGCGCTGCTGTCTTTCCCACCAAGAATCGAGCCTTGATTTTTTGCGATGTCTCCGTCGCTTCCCAGCACCTTCAAGCTCCTCCCCTCTTCTGGTTTCTGGGGTGATGCGCGGAAGCAGGGGGTCACGGCGATCATCAATGATGACACCCTGCAGGAAGACAATGGATCTCTGCTTTCTTGGACGGCACGGCAAAGTCGAATCGAGGCGACCAACATACGCATGGCCCAGACAACCGGACTGCCATGTCATTGTTTGCAATTGGGAATGCGAGGTGCCCTAAAAGCGCCGCACCTCTAAATCGCGCGACGCCGAACGCCCGACTGCCCCCCAGCCCGCATGCAAAACGGAGAGGCGCCCAGCCTTTTTCCTCCACAAACCGCAACGCCCAAGCCCAGGTTGCCTGGCCACAACTTGCTGTTGTCTCTCATACGAGAAAGACCTCATAGGCTCATGCAGCAACGCTTGAACACGCGGAGGGTGTGCCCATCAATCTTTGGGGGAAGGAAAGGGGACACAGGGCATACGACGGAGGCCCTTTGGTGGATACAATGGCGTAAGTCTTTTTGCCGCCCAACCGTCCAGCATGTCCAGTGAACACATCCCGATCGCATCTCAAGGAGAGCGGGGGGAAACCACCAGTGCGTTGCCCGCTTGGCTGTATCGACATAGCCACCCTTGCTTGCGTGTGTCAATATAACATCGTCGGCTCGGAGCGGGTGAGCTCTTATTCTGATATGCCGATACATGTCATCTCTTCCGGCACTCCCGGCTCGGGTCCGGTTCGACAGTCATCTCATCCGACGGCAACATCCCAGCGCCTTGTTATCTTTGGACGACGTCTGAAGCATGCCAGCCCGGCGCTTGTGCTCAAGAGCTCACCCTAGCCTGCGGCTGAATACGCCGGGGATTCAGCACAGACTTGACGCTTCGTTCAATGTCTTGCTGCTGTCTCCAGTTCACCTCATGTCTTGTTCAGCCGCGGGGCGATGATCGAGAGATCTGAATAAACATCACCAATTTCTTAACGCACGCACATGTGGAATCTGTTACTGACGCTATCGCGACCACTTTACGTACCGTGCGAAGGCAACTGTGGATACCTGCATAGCTTTGGTGACCCGGCACAGTATGCGCATCTGGCCAGTGCTCGCCCGTCCCACGAAATATGAGAATTTGTGATATTCCATTGATTGCCTCACTCCACGTCCAACCTTTTTTGAACCCCCCTCCTAAACACAACCACACCTCGCTCCTTATTAGCCGTCTTAACCCTCTTGCTCCAAGTTATGGCTCAAACGACGTCGCCGGCTCTTTCAGACCTGATCTTCCCCACGACAGCCAGCCATAACTTTTCCCACATCCTGACGGACCTCAAGCGGTCCAACTTGTCCATCGCGAACCGGCTGCGGTCTATACAGCATGACGCCCAGTTCGTGAAGGAAGTAGAGGCGTGCTTCGGCCGCCCTCTCGTTGCCAACGAGCGTTGCGGGAGCTGGTACATCCGTCCCGAAGACAAGCGGGCGAGCGCCTACTTCAAGAGCACCGATGGCCACACCAACGCATGGAAGTTCAGTACTCGCAGGCTGAACTTACACCTGCTTGAACTCATCGGGAAGCATGACGGGTAAGAAGACGGTCCGTGTTTTGGAACTCGTTGTAGAAGCCTGGCACGCCGCAAACTTGAACAACCCGCATGAGGAAAATGAAGCTAATAGCCAGCTCACAGCTGCATCATCGTCGACTCAACGCGTAGGGGCAAGAGTAAGCTTCACCGCCCAATATGCCCTCGAACCCTCATTGACTGTATTCAGGGATGCCGGATGCCTTGAGCAAGACGATCCCGGTCTGGTGCACCGTCATCAACATGGCCCTATTCCCGGATCTCCCCCAGCAAACTACCCTCCGCACTCCTCCTAATGTCGTCTCAGCCTCGGAGCACTCCCAAATCGCCGCTCTCTTGCCCTCTTTCCTAACGTCGCTCAAGGCCCTCAACATCGACCTGGATCCCCTGCGGAAACAAATCTCCAAACCGCTGCGGCCCTTCTGGGTCACCCAGGAAACGCAGCTTTCGCCGGTCGACGTCGTCTTCGAGGACTACCACCCCGTCATCTGCTGCACCTCCTCCCGCCGCGTCGCCGGCACCGAGATGAGCGAGGCTGGCTACATCCAGGGTGCCGGCGACGACACGGAGAACTGGGCCCTGGGACTCACGGCCGAAATCTTCTGGGCAAACGCCCCGCCCCTGCTCTCCGCGCCCGAGGCAGACCTGCCCGCGCTGGTCGTCGACCTCGTCGCCAAGAGCAAGCAGAACGCGCCCCGCGGCGTGCAGCCAAAGCTCGTAGCACCGCGCATCCTGGTTTGCCCGCTACCCCTGGATGATGAGACCTGGGCTGGCTGCAGAGTTGCACTCACGCAAGATGTCACGCCGCGGGAGTCGTGGGTAAAGTCCCCGACTTATATGGAGGTCGGCCTCGGAAAGCACAAGGTCGCCAGCCGCAACCTCAGACAGGCGCTGCCGGATATCTGCTCTTTTGTATCTCGTTATCTTGACGCGCATCCGGAAGACGGTCCGGAGGGAAGTGTCGTTTTGGCCTGCGAGACGGGTAAAGATTTGTCCATCGGCGCTGCCCTGGCCGTCTTCTGCTGGTGCTTCGACCAAGACGGCCAGTATCGCGTGGCGAACTCCAAGACTTTCTTCAACAAAGACATGATTCGGGTGAAGCTGGGCATCATCATGACGGCGTTTCCGGAGGCAAACGCAAACAGAGCGACATTGCAGAGTGTTAACAGCTTCCTCATGGACCGGAGATGATTCTTCTTGGCTAGGTATCTACATGTATTCCGAAAGCTCGGCGAGCATCTGTGAGCCTGAACGCCACTGCGTTCACCGACTACGACTCCCAACACACGAAAGGAATGATGCACCGTCCCCTCCAGCTCCCTTCTTCACAGAGACGGAGACGGGGTCTTCACACCGGCTAGTCAGACACTCCCGCTCTCGATTTTGGCCAAGGCGTCGGGGAACTCGCTCCAGTGCTTCATAATCACCACCGCACCGGCGTCGCGCAGTACCTTCTCCATCTCGGGCTGCTTGTCGTCGGCGTAGGGGCCGACATAGCCGATGACCTTGATGCCGGCGCGGGTGCCGCTGAGGGTGCCGCTCTTGGAGTCCTCGATGGCGACGCATTCCTCGGCCTTCTTGCCGAGCTGCTCCATGGCGTATAGGTAGATGGCCGGGTCGGGCTTGCTGGTGGGCTTGGGCAGCGAGGTGGCGGCGCTGAAGACGACGTCCTCCTTGAAGTACTTGTCCTGACCGACCTTGCGGACCGAGGCCCAGACCCTGCGCTTGGCGGACGACGAGACGACGGAGAGCGTGTACTTGCCCTCCTTCTGCAGGGTCTCGAGCTGGTCGTCCACGCCGGGGCAGGGCTTGAGGGCGGCCTCGAGCTTGGCGATGACGGCGTCCTCCTCGCGGCGAACGTACGTCTCGAGCTCTTCGGGCTTCATCTCGAAGCCGTACAGCTTTTGCAGACCCAGCATCATCCCGCGGAAGTTCTGGCCGACGAACTCCTTGATCAGGCTCTCTCCGGTGAAGCGCTGGTCGATGTTACGGCCCTGGCAGATCTCGTTGATGAGGTCGGCGCAGGCCTCGAAGGCGAGCTCCTCGGAGAGGACGAGGGTGTTGTCGCAATCGAACAGGAGGGTGGTGATCTATGCGGGGAATGTCTCGTCAGCGACTGCAGTGTTTGAACTTTGGCTTCTTTGACTTACTTGAGGCATGGTGGCAGTTTCTAAGACGGTGACTCGTTCTAGATGGGTTGGGGGGGGGGGGNCAAAAGCTTACTGTTGGAGATCAATTGACACGATGAGAAGCCAAGAAGTAAGAATCTACAGCACGCGGGCGCTGGTGGACTGGATTAAGGCGAAGGGGGTTGAAGCTTGGTAGCGGTTGGAAGAAAGGGAAAAAACCGGGGGAGCGGAGGCGGTTCGAGGGAGCCAGCTCCGGAAATATAGAGAATGGGAGTTTTAACTTAATCTTCCGCCTCCTCACCTCCCCAAGCCGGCTCTCTCTTCTCGTTGTCCCGACGAGACGAGGTCTTAGCCTTACTACCTAGCATTGCATGCAATGCATAAACCTCTTTTTCTCCTCGTCCTTACAGGAAAATGGCCTTACAACATCGACTTGGAACCGGCCGGGCGCAGCTCTCCCTCGGCCCCCCTGTCCACCCCTGTCACTGCCTGGATCGGTGGGCAGAGACCAATCCATGGGACGCTCCCACCCCGCTACCCCTCCCCCTCCTTCCACTGGCGCCCTCCTCTCGGTTTTCTCCCATGTGAAGTGTCGTCATAGGGAGGCCCCGCGGGGTTACTGGTTACGGGCGGGTTGCCGTGCGGCCTTTGTTCGCATCTTTGCGCCCTCCATCCTTCATCGGCCACTCATGCCGCACCGAAACAGTTAACCCAATGTTCAGCCGACAGGAATCTCCCAAGAGCTGGTATGTATGTAATGAATTCTTCTCGAGGTACCAAATCAAGATGACCCTCATCAATGATCCACTGAGCATACAACTCAACTCCCCTGTCTTTATCGCCAAGCGTGTAGAAACACGATGATGTCCATTTGCCCAGGTAACTCAACTTCCACCCCCTCCGTCGTAAGCACCCCGCACCCGCAAAGACCTCTCACTGTCTCCCCCCTGTATACAACACCCCCGAAGCAGAAACACGACCAAGACTCAGCGAACGGGATTTGGGCCCGAGTGACGGGGGATCTCGGGAACTCGATGCGAAAAAAAAAAAAGGTAACGAGGGCAATAAACGTGCCTAGACGGCATGCTCTTTGTGGATCTTCCGACTGGGTCAACTGATTGCAATCCCCCCGTCCAAAAAAAGAAAAATAAAGAACACCAACATATACACCAGATTATTCGATCTTGCCGAAATAAACGCAAGAATTGTGTATGCACGCCCCGATTCGGTTCGGCCAACCTTTTGTGACACTTGTTCGCCAACGACCCAGTCCGGGAAAGTCAGATGCGCCGCAAGGACCGGGTGCTCGGTTGCCGTCTCATTTTCCCAACCATCAGAGCTTCTCGTGTGAATCGACCGTTCCCGCCGTCGGCCGGCGGGACATCCCGGCCCATCCAACATGGGAACACTCTTGTTCCTCTTCATCCTGCCAGATCACCAACTGTTGCCCAACACACGAAGCCGAAGACAACATCAATAGACGTGAGAGCACGCAGATTTTGCAGGCATACAATACCTGTTCAAGTCTTTCCAGAATGAACGCTCAAATTTTGACGTACATGTGTGTGAGCGTTATCGAGGTTTCCGTCACCCAGCAAACAACACGGCATCAATTCGTTCAGAACAAGCGCAAGCACAAGCATTCGGAAAGAATTTCTTCTTATCGAAATTACCTAGCTTCATAGTCTATCTCGTAGGCATTTCGTCCGGAGAAACTAGTCCGAATTTGCCTACATAACAGAATTGCAATGCTCAAGTACTAAAAAAAAGGGCCCACCCTGTAGCCGCAATGAAAATGGATCCCCAGTTGATACGCCTAACTCCTATTCATGAACAACATCTCCACCAACGTCGAACATTGATCTCGTCTCGTCGCAGCCGGCACGTTTTTTTTTTTTTTTACAGGATCTCCTTGAGCTTTTCTTTCTGTGCCGCCGTTAGGGTTGTCGGGAACTTGACGTTGTACTTGATAATAAAGTCTCCCCTCGTGCCGGGTTTCTTCGAAACGGGCATGCCCAGGCCCGGGTACCGGTCGGAGCTGCCCGGTTGTGTGGGGCCGTTCTTTTCGATGTTCAGTTGCTTGCCGTCGATGGTCGTCACAGTGCGTCTCCAGCCGGTAAGGGCCTCCTTCAGATTCAGTTCGACAGTGTGAACCAAGTCGTTGTCTTCACGGACGAACAGCGGATGGGATTTCTGTAAATCTTGTTAGTCAAGTGCCTCCTTTCCCGAGTGGCCGTTGCTCATCATATGACTTACCTCCTCCACGATAAAGTGCAAATCCTGCTGGCCACCCTCTTCCTGGTCGCCAACACCCTTGAACTTGATCTTGCTGCCCTTCTTCAAACCCGGCTTGATGGGTACCTCGAGCACTTGATCAGTCGTCGTCCTCTTGCCCGTTTCGTCGAACGTCTTGCGCTTGATCTTCATCTTCTTTGTCACGCCACGGAACAGCTCCTCAAGCGTAAGAGGGAGGGGTCGCTCCACCGTGGTAACTTCCGGGGTAGATTCTCTGGGCCGCGGCGAGTCGGCGAAACCGCCGGTGCGCACGCGCGATGATCGGCCACCGCTGGAACGCGGGGCGCCGCCGAAGGCTGAGAAGATATCGGCAAAGTCCTCTGCTCCACCGCCGCCGCCACCGCCCATGCCACCGGCACCAGATCGCATGAACTCGGCAAAGACGTCGTCTGCGGAGCTAAAGCTGAACCCACCGGGCCCGCCTCCTCCAGTGCTGAAGCGGAACGTGCGAGTGCCACCACCAGGCATACCTCCTCCTCCAAAGTCGAAGCCGCCGGGCATGCCACCACCAGCAGCGAACGGGTTGCCGCCAGCGGCGTCTGGGGGAGGGGCACCTCCACGAAGTAGGAATTCGAGACCGTAATCATCATATGTCTGGCGCTTTTCGGGGTCCGAGAGGATCTCGTAGGCTTGTGAGCATTCTTTGAACTTCTCAGCAGCCTCCGGGTTGTCCTTGTTCTTATCGGGGTGATACTTCAGTGCGGCCTTCCTGTTACACGCGAGGTGGTTAGCAATGCTGTGTGTCGTCGTGCGATAGTCTCGGTTGGGCCGAAGTCGTTGGACAACAACAATTGCACTCGCTGGAGAGAAAACGAGTCTGGTACAAGGAAAAAGAGGAGAAGACAGATTGTGAAATGTGTAAATGATAGCTTACCGATAACCCTTTTTGATTTCATCCTGCGATGCGTTGGGCTTGACGCCCAGCTGATCGTACAGCTTGGTTTCTTTGACCATTGTCAAGACAGTCGTGAATGTCTTAAACCAATCGAGCACTCAATTGTTGGAAATCGTGAATTGTAGCAAGTGTGAGACGTTTCTGATGGTCGCAATTGCTTGCCGTGAACAACTTTGGGGTTGATGCCTAAACCCTTGCGTTGTGCAGTGTGTTTTTGTATCTCGTATGCTTGATGTTTGCCGTAGGCAAAATGAGAGTAAAAGCGAGAGTATGGAGGACAAGAGAAAATAATCGAAGAGGTGTGTGGTCGAATGAAGCAAGCTTGGGTGCGTGATATGTATATATGCAGTTGAATGGAACCTCGCAAAAATTAAGCAAGTAAACTACGTACCACGTACAGGTAGCTCCTTACTATCTAAGACCTAAAACTGGGGCATGAAAAGAGTAGAACGCGGGCTAGTGGCAGAGGACGTCCCCGGCCGTTATTAATGGAAGAAACAGGGCGTGGTTGTGGAAGGTTCGGTGTCTTTCACAGATGGTCTAGGGAGCCTTGACAATGACAACCGTCCCCGTGCGAATAATGGAAAACCTGGTGGGGCATCGAATCGGGTGATCTCACCATCCACACTGGCACTCAAGCAGTAACTTGATGGAAGTGCACAGAAAGACCTACAGCTGATCATCGAAACTGTGCAGTTACTTGCAAGGCATTCACTCAATGGTGCACTCCACCACAATCAACCCTAATAATATCCCAAACAATGATACCGTACCTCCCCTGCGTTGCCTACCATGCCTTATCTCCGTCAACAGCAACTGCCAACGACAAGAGCTTTCCGTCCTTTACAGTACACGTCGCAGGAGGGAGAGAGGAGTGAGGGGGTTGGAAGAGACGCACTGTTAGAATCGGACAATGACGAAAATGGCGGGGAATTTTGCCGCACGGGAATGGCGGAGTCCAGTCAGGCTCGTGCCGTGGCCTGAGCGCCCGACCACAAGCTGGCCCTGTCCCTACCCTTGCTCGATAGATGGCAGACAACCGGTTATTTGCCGGAGAAGCTTCCAGAACCTTCTATGCGGTTATCCGTCGCAAGACCGAGTCGAGGCAGGCACGTCCTCATACCGTCGTCATCCAGCTCCGATATCGACTTATTGGGGTATCAAACGAGTAGTATTGCATTTGTAGATCTTGCTCATGTCTAAGGCAAGGTTGAGGAGAAGGCCCAGAGCTGCGCCGAATGGACAAAGTAAACCCGAAGTGAAGCCAATTGCTTGCTTGAAAGTTCATGCTGTGCTTCACGGCGCAAGGCGCTTTCTGTGTCTGCCTCTGGTCCAATCGCTCTGCTATTGCCAATCGTCCTTCCCCAATAGTTCTTGTGTCTGCGAGACTCTTTAGTCTTGATGCTACTGATGCTCATCAGGAATTTCCATGTCCATCATCTTGATCGTTTTCTGCTCGTCTCTCGGATCGTATGCCGTTCCATAGTGTCTCGCCACGAACGGCGAGCCTCCTCCACTTCCACCCCTCTCCTGCATCTCCGGCCCTTTGGGCTGCTCTTCGACGTCTGGCGTAACAGTGCGACTGACTTCGTCCAAGCCGTTCGCAAGGCCCTTTTCTGAACGGCTGCCTGCTTGTACACCAATCGAGCTGTTGACGTCGTAGCTCCTTGCTGTGTCTTGACTCTCACCCGCCTCACCAGAGTACAAGAGCTGGGCAAGACTCTGCGGTGGCGCCTCAGGCTCTGGGCCATTCGCTGTGAAACCTGCCATTTCTGTATCCGTGGCGCCATCTCCATCCTTGAAGGGATCCATGTCGAAGTCGCCGGCTCTCGAATTGGTATCGCTGTTGCCCAGGGAAGCCCTGTTTGTGGCCATTGAATCGACGCTGCCAGATCGATATTTCCTCTTAGACGGAGACATGGGTGACATGTTTGTGCTTCTCACATGAGCACTCTCGTTGGTGCTTTCCTGGCTTAGCTCCTGGCGGAACATTTTGTTATCTGCACGGACAAACCGCTGCAAAGGGTCCGAAAGCGGCGCCGCGGGTGTGTTAATTGCATCTTCCGTAGCATAGATGAGCACAGGATTCCTCGTCTCTTGGAACATCTGCCGCATCACTAGTTCAATCGAGACCTTCTGTTCAACCAAAACCTATCAGCAATGCATTCAAATGGATAGCAAATGCTTACCCTTACCTCCGTCTTCACTGGTCGTGCTTCACCCTGCTCGACTGACAACCGCCACCATTGGTCCACAGGAGCGGCGGCCTCATCAAAGTCGATGAGGCTTGGCTCGGCTCTCTTACAGACATATGTTACATTTGGCGATGTTCCCACTCCTCTCAGCAGATATCTTTTACCAATAAATGGTTTCTTCAGTCCCGGCTTGTCGGGATCTGTGAGCAGAGTACCCAGGAAACGTTGACGTTCCTGTAATCTTTCCTTTTCCCAGTTGAGCTCTGTTCTCGAGTTAGCTGTCGCCTCGAATGATCTCAAAAGATAAACAACATACTCTTCGTTTTCTCATCCATCTGGGAAAGTAGCCATTTGCATCTGTTGGCCACTTGTTGAGAGTTTTTGGACAGCTCCTCCTCCTCTTCTGTCAAGACGCAGGGCACGTCATCTACACGGACGTATTGCTTCTCATCGTTCCCCGACTTTTGTAACTCTCTAAAGCGTCCTAGTCCATTGAGATACTGTACGTGACTCTCGTACTCCTTGACCGTCTTCTCGAGCATTTCTCGCTTATCGTAAACTTTGTTCGTTTTCATGTCGATCCATTTCGTAATCTCGTACTCCGAAGACTGTGCTTGGTAGAAACCGCGCTGAACCCATGCGGTATGCTCCTGAATAACTCTGGCCTCCTCTTTACGCCCTTCGAGGTAGCGTTCTGGATACCAGACCTCCGGTATCTCCATGGACTCGGGAGGTCCGTCGCCGTCAATGACCATGGTCATGACCTCGCCCATTTCATCGAGAACAACCATTCTCGTTTCGGGCCCGATATCCGTCCATGTCATTGAGTCGTTCCAGACTAGCCAGTCCCATGCATCGTAGAGAGTTTTCGTTTGCTCGTATTGACTTTTGGTCAGCTCGAAATTAAGAAAGCCGAACCGCGTGCTTTCTTGAGCATCTCCTAGCGTTTGTACCGAGATTGGATATGCAAGATGAACCAAAGGCTTGATGATCTCAGCCGGGGTCGAATCGCTCAGTGTCTCGTAGAACTGTCTCTCGACACCAAAAGCCGTAGACGGTATTAAATTAGCCATGGCTGCGACGGAGCCGTAGCTTCTCTCGGTTTGATCCAGGAAGGCCATCAAACGGTGGATCTCTTCATGAAAGTTGGGTTTCGTATCTTCCGCCCACTGAAGCTCGCCCTGCTGCATGGCCGCAAGAACGTGAGGGGCATATATCGATTGCCCTTTCCACCATTCGCTGTTGTGGCCATAGCTCGCAGCCTTGTCACCAGCTTGTAGGAGAATATTCCGTGCCAAGGGGATTTCGTGTAGAATCGTGAGTATGGATGCCAGACGATACGGTGCGTTTTCCGCGCCTGGTGGTTGAATCAGAAAGGCAGGGGCACCATCTTCTCTCTTTCTCGCGGAGGGCGTCGGGTCGACATCGGTCCGCGTGAAGGATGAATCCGCGGCTGTTGGCACCATAGCCCAACTGTTTTGGTCGTATTCTGTGCGATTAGCAGGCCCAAAGTATGTTGCATTGTTTCCGGTATTTGTGACGCCGGCTTCTTGAACACCTTGCGGCGTGTAGCCGGACTCAACAGCGGACTCTCGTAAGGCCCGCTGCAAATCTTCCTCTTCTTGCGCGGCACTGTTCGGCGCTCCTGTGTCCATGTCAGCCGTCGCTCGTAACAGCATGGAGGGTAGTACCGGAAGAGTCCCCGGCCGTCCAGTCTATCATCCTACCCAGCGGCGATCGATTGTTCGTTCTCGATGGCGGTCGTGAGGGAGCACCGGCAGAGGGGCCGTAGTAGCCGTCGGGCTGAGGTGCGACGCCCTGGATGACTGCATTGTCGGGAGCTTCGATATTGAATGCTGGGTCGGAACGTCAGCACCGCGATTCAATCCACAACGAAGGCGATGTGCCGGGGTACCTATGCCAGCGTTCCCTCCTCCTTCGCGGTCGGCAGCGAAAGCACTGTCATCCCATGTATGTTTTCTGCGAAACTGCAGCATTGTTAGCCTCCACATCGGTTCGTTTGTCGGGGTTCTCGTACTGCGGCAGGATCATCGAAATAGTCGGCGATGAGCTGTTCCAAAGATTGATTGCTCTATAGCGTGTGTCAGCACCTGTGTCGGCAGGACGGGCTTGAAAGCGGCAGGTTGGGTAATGCGCTACGTACCTTGAGAGCTGTAATAACCAGAGTACGGTCCTGGACTGGATCAAGGTTGGTAAAATCGCAAAATTGGGTGATGCTTTCTGTCGTCGGTTCGGTCGCCATGATGCCGGCTTCACGCACGCAAGCCGGTGTTACTGCCGGGTCGAATCTGTGTCGATTAGATGCGATAGTTGAGCAGTGATCGTGGGTTGCGCATGGCCGTCAAGCAAAGCAGTTGCGAGTTGGAAAGGGACAGGCGTATTAGCCTAGGTAGGTGTATGTAGTTGGCGCCTGGATACTGTCGAAAAGGAACGGCGAACAGTCGGCCAAGGCAGGTATCTGTTGGAGAGAGCCTGGCAGGCTGGCTTCCACACAGCTGTGGAAGACGCTGTATGGAGCTGCGGGCAGCGATGACGACGGACCCAACAAAGGCTGGTCGGGAGTTCGAATCCGTGCCGTCCCGTCGTGTCGTCTATTCAGGATACTTCAGCTCGTGTTTTGGGGTTGAGCAAATGCAGAGAGGTAGGAGAAGCCGGACCAAGAGTTGTGCTGGGAAAGGCCCGGTGAGCTGCTTAGCACCTTTCTCCTTGTACGTGACTTTGTAGGACTAAGTACAGTACAGTTCCTTACTGCAGGTGTCGAAATGCCTTGGGAGAACAGTGCATTTGCCAATGAAAGTGGCCCATGAAGAGACTTCCCCGCCATTTGCCCATGCGCTTAAGGCACCTTGTTCAGCGTTACGACGGACGACCTCCCGGTCACCATCACCGAGGGGAAATATGCGACTCTGAACAGACACTGTAATTGTAAATACTTGTTTCGTGCAAACCCATTACAACTAGAAAGAAAACAGGTGGAAAATAACTGCCACTGAACATGTTAGCATTTCCGTTCCATACTCTTCGATGGCCGCTTCACGTTTAGTAAACTGCTTCTTATGCTACCCTAGTTTAAATACGCTGTCTGCGTGGAAAGACCACCCAACTAATGGTTCACAGCCAGTTGGCAAATCTTTCTCTGCAGCAATAACTTCGATACCCCCAAAGGCCTGAGTCGACTACCATTGTAAGAGAGAATGCGAAATCAACCATCCCGTCCCGGCCATTCGCCAGGTCTTCCAGCACCTCATGTCCCGGTAGTCACACGGTACAAACACATTGCGTCACTCCCGCTAAGCGCATGGGAGCTGCCTGAAACTCTATTCTCAAATCTTTGTTCCTACTGATCTTTTCGTAAGTACAGCATCATCACATATTGAGTTCAAGCCAGAACTATGTGTCGTGATAATTTCGTGCATCTCGGTGGCACACTTGGGCTACCAACGCAGGGGGCTACAGGTTTGCACGTTTTGGTTTTCTTCCAAGGCTTATTGGATGGGCTATTTGCAAGATCTAATGCGCTGTTCTGGGTGACTGGTTCTACCAATCAATACCGCTAAATCTAAATTGTTTGCCGCTCGCCCTATGCCCTGATTGTGTTTGTCTGCGATTGAAACTACCAAACCCGGTTTCCCAGTTACCAGGGAGAAACCATTCCACGCTCCCAAATCCAATGATGCCAAAACCATAAAACTAGACTCCATTCTGACCTAACTAGGTCGACCTGGACAGCCGGTAATAACGCCCGGGGCCGTCGCTATGCATCATCATGCGTGTAGAGGATCAAGAAATATTGTAATAGAAAAGAGTCTGTCCACCGCCGCGAAGTCCGCCGCCGCCGCCGCCGCCAAAAAAAAAAAAAAAAAGAATTCCAGACTCCAATCACATGTTGATCCGAGTTCGTCAGGTTGAGGGCTCTTCCAGGCAAACGTTTATTTTCAAGGCTTGTGGCTGTTGTTGTCCTCGTCCGCCTCTTCATCGTCTTCGTCCTCGTTATACTCGTCCATGTCAAAATCGCTGTCGCTGCCTCCAAAGTCGCCCTCGTCGTCCGTCTCGTTCCAGAATGCGTCGTCATCTATAGGCTTCTGAGGCACAGGCTCCAAGTCTGCCGCAGTGGGAATCGTCACACCGGGCGGCACATCTTTCTTGGACTTGTCGGCCGTCTCGCGTGCCCTTTTCAAGTACTCGGCTCGGTTATCTCGGTACAGCACGCTGGCATCGACGTTGGCGGCGGACATGATCTCGGGGTCATCCAGTAACAAGAGAACTGAACGTAGAACCGATTCAACACCCTGGAGAGGGGACCATCGTTCGCTCGCCGACTCGCCCGACATGTCGTCTTCCCCGGGTTTGTGAAGAATGGAGATGCAGAGCTTTCCGTCGGTGTAGATATTGGGGTGATGAATAGATCTATTAAGAAAACGGAATGTCGGCGGCTGATAGGGATAGTCGTTGGAGAATGTCATTTCAGCCTGAGACGGTCGTTAGCATGACCATTCACGGGCTGCTGATCATATAGTGATAGTATCGGCGACAGAAGCAGCAGATTATGACGAACCTTCAGGTAGGCGCCATTGAACGCACTGTCCGGGTTGACGACCATAAGGCCGATCTTCCAGAGCATGACGTTGTTCTCGTTCACATCGATATGAACCCATTTCTCCTTCTGCAGCGTCTGCAGTTCGCTCATCAGTCGCTTTTGCGCCATGTCGAGCAGTAGGTCGTAACAGCCGACAGAGTTGGGTTTGTCTGGGAGGTTCGCAAAATTGGTACTGGGAGCCGTTCGCTTTCAGCCCACGACCTCTTTACGTGTGCGGTTGTGGGTGGCCAGGGCTCTCTTAAAAGATGGTGGTGGGCGGTGAACCACAGAGAGATGCAAGAAGCGTGGTCGGAGAGAGACGGTAACGGCGCGAGGTGGGATGTAGAGAGAGAGGCGAGGGATGACTCGATAAAGTGGCTGACTGACTCGAAGCGACCTCGGGTGAGATAAGATAAAGGAGGACGAGGCCCCTCGTGGACCGGGGAGGAGGAAAGAAGGGTGCAGCGGACCAAGTTTCGAGACTTGGGAGGCAAGGTTCAGCCCGAGGTACCTGGCAAGGAGAGCCCAGGGGTGGTGGAATAGAGGGTCCAGAAAACAGCCTAAAATGACCAAGGTGACCGTTCGAGGGGGCTAAGAAAAAAAGGCAAGCAGAAAACTTGGAGATATAGACAAAATATTTAAACAGATCGAGCGGATCAAGCGGGAAAAGGAGGACAAGAAGGAGGAGATGTGGTACGGGGAGATACACGAGGTAAATAAGGTAAAGAATGAGAAAGAAAAAGAGCAAGGGGTCAACTCCACAGGGACGTGACGAGGCATTGTTCACGATTTATCAAGGTTGCGTGCGTGCCTACCATGGAAAGCCGGATCCCGGCGAATACCCTGAGACACGGGCCACGAGCAGCATGTACTATCGTAGGTGATGTACGGATACTTCCATAGTATGGCACTTCAGAGACCAAAGAGGCCCAAGACAGCCCAGACTTGTTTAGGGGAGGAGGTCACGCAGTGTCTCGGATCCGTGGTCAGCACAGGGCGGCGTCTGCCCCGTTGCTGTCTCTGTTTAGGATGAGTACCTAGGGCATCCAGTCTAGGAAGGAACGGTAGCAGATATCTGCGTACATCACCTACCTATACTCAAGGTACCTTGCCATGTAAGGCAGGCATGGACAGATACCCGAGTCTCATGTTCCTTGTTGCTTTGAACTTCAACTCCTGGGGAAGAAAAATCCTTCACCACCACAAGTCACATCATCTGTGCAAGGGTCTGCCAGCGTCAGCCAGACGCCACCCGCCTCTTACCTCTGAGAGAAAGGGCACTGATGCTGTGATGGTGTCACTGGCACCTATGTGCTTACTTATCTCCCTCCTCCTCAGCATCTTTACTCGAGTCTGGGCCGATCCAGCCGGGCCGGGTAGCCACTCACTGACATTAAGCATCGTTGTACTGTAGAACACATAGCCAGCGCGTTCCTCTTTGTCTAAGTTCCCAGATTCCATATTCCACCCCAATGTCGATTGCTTACCTGATCCTGGCTCTCGAGAACAAGCCGCAATGATCACACCTTGATAGCCAATTATCCAAAACGTACAGAGTTAAGGATTCGTGTGCCTTGAGCCGTCCACAGGGGTTCCCAATCTGCAGGAAAGAGCTCGTCATCCGAATGTTCGCCAGTATCCTTGTAGCGTATCGTCAATCACCCACCAGACTCCAGACTTCAGCTTCAGTATGTCTCGGTACCTGGATGTACTCTTTGTCTACCTTATGCATAACAAGCCCAGCATCACAAACAAAGCGTTTGAATAGGCACAACATATCTCCCACCCCAAGCTAGCGTAGCAACAACTCGAGCCGCTCAAGGTAAAACTCAGGGCTTTGTTTGTTGCATCAGCCCGACTCAGCCATGCCAGCTCCTGGATAACACTGTGTGATCTTCCCTTGGCAACGAATCCCTGCATCACCTGGAGATGACGCAAGTTTACGCACGGCTCACGATCGCAGCACTTGGCGAACCGTCCACGACAGTAGTCGAAGGTGTCGAATAGAGACTTCTTTTTTCGCCCAACCTTCTCCGGATAAGAGTACTAACAACGCTCGCGACGTGACTTCCTGATAAACATTGAAGGAGATCGCATCGGATCTGCCTCATGACTACTACCCCCCCAGGTCATAGTATATACAATTCCCAGTCCTGAAATTGTACAGGAACGAATGCCGGCTGGCATTCTTCTTCTCCCACGCCCATTTCCAGTTCAGCAACATGTCGTGAATCTCCCGCACGTACTTTTTCTCCGCCGTCGTCACGCTGTGCTCCACCCTACGCCAGCTCTCACCATCAGACAGACATGTCTCCCTGATAAGGTCCATAACCTGGTCCGTCGTCTCGACTGCCAGGATCGGCCCGTCGAGAAACGAGTGCACCAGACTGGCCGCGCTCACTTGTGCCTGCTCCACAACCGTTCTGCGATTGAATTTCTTGCTCCTCGTCTGCGCTACGAGCACGCGCACATCTTGCTCGTGGTGTGTCTCGGCTATTGCGCTCGTCTCGGCTTGCTGCGTGTTGGCTCTCGACTTGATCATGGCCTTTGAGTCGCGCTCCCGAATCTCAGCCCGTAGCCAGGACGTGAGCTGTGCCAGGGGCATGTCAACATCTGGCGTCTCCTTCTTGTCCATTGTTTTGACTTTGACTATCGCATCCTGCTTGATGACGATGATCCAGGAGTAACCCTCGTCACGGTTTCGGGAAAGCAGGTCTTCTGGCGATCGAGCATCCCTTGCGAGCTCGGCGCTGATATTGTGCGCCCAGAGGGTTTGCAAGATTTCTATACCGGTAGATCGCAAGACAGCAGCATCAAAACTGGCCACCAATGCGTCGCACTTCGCAAATAATTAGCTTATACCGCAAATTAACAGGGAAAGTTTAGACTGACTCTTCGTGCGTTGTTAAAAATGCTGTGGCTTTCCTCCTCAGGTTTCTTCAGAAACGCCCTCCCACCACCTTTGGGTGGTACCCTGGAAAGCTTCTCCCAGGACAGGTTGAAGCCTACGGCGTGGCGCTCTTCATAATGGCTGCCGATTCTAGGCCGGTGTTCTCTGATGAGGCTGTCATATCGGCCACCAGCGGCGAAGACGTCCTTAACCTTCTTGTCGTACAGACAGGAGAATAGAACTCCACCGGTGTAGAAGCTTTCCTTCAGACTATTGAGGGGATTTACGTAAATCTTGCTGGCGACGCCAAGACGTTTGGCATATTCCGAGACCTCTCTCAGATGAGCCAGCGTCGATGAGGCCCGCTGGTACATGTCTGTACCTTCGAAGATTGACTTGAGCTTCGAGAAAGCCTTAGAAGGCGTATCTGCCAAAAGTCAGTTTTTGTGTTGTTCGCCGACAGACCAAACTACGTCACATACCGCGAAAGTCGAATCGCTGCAACTCATCTACACTCGTGGCTGATAAACCAACCAAAGGAGAACGCAACTCGGCTCTGATCTTCTGCCATGTCCAGTGGTGAATGTTGAGCTTGCTGAGCACATCTGCTGCAGCTCTCCGAGACCCGGTCTCAACCCGGCAGTGGTCGAAGATGAGCTGTAGTAAATCCGAATGCCCCAGGTGGAAACACATCTGACTTGAGGACAGCGACGGAAAAGTCGCAATGATTTCGTCAAGAACCTTCAGAACCTCCGCCTCCTTCAGGGCCAAATCGAGGGTGTTGGTTGTGACAATGTCGAAGTCGACCTCACCAAGCATCGTGGGCTGTCCGGTGTCTCCTTTGTCACGGAAAATGTTACCGAAAGTAAATGTGCGCTGAACGCCAGGGGTACCGCTCGCTTTAGCGAGCATCCTGGCGTGGCCCATCGTCAGGTCGAAGGGGAGTTGCAGCACTGTTCCGTTCGAATCCAAGAGCCTTACAACATTGTCGGGATAATGAGAGGAGCGTGGGTAGAGACAATTCCTCTGGCACTCCAAGGCTCCATGTCGTCGGAAAATGGCAACCAAGTTTTCCTTGACAATACTCTGCTTTAGCAAGTCGGCCTGACTTGGGCTCACCTCGTGCATGTCCCAAGCGTAGTCTTTAGCTTGTTCCAGGGGTCGCGAGAACAAGGTTGACAACATCTTCTGGTAGTACGGCGAACTAGGATCTGCAAGACCTGCCAAAGTGCGCCTGATAGTCTCGCTTTCCATTTGAACGGGAAGCTTCCCGCTCTGCAACAATTCCGCACTAGATGGTCTCTCTTTCGGATTATGTGTCACCAGCGAAAGGATGATATCCGTCTTGACTCTCTCGTCCGGCTTGAAATCCGAAGGAAGCACCGGGCTGGGCCTTCGAAGCTGCTCTAGAACAATAGCTCTTTGCATGCCAAGCATCGGCGTATAGCACATTTCGAAAAAGATGATGCCCAAGGAGTACATCTGTGCCTTGTCAGAGCTGCAGCAACTCGAGATGCCGTGCAATCAAACGGGGGAAACCACTTACATCGACTTTAGAGCTGTACATCCCGTGAGATGCAGAACGTACCTCCGGCGCAGCGTAGGAGGTTGTTCCAATACTCCGGGTGATGTCGTCCGACTCCATGGCGTTTGGGAGAGTCCTGTCAACCGCAAATTGACCGCTCGTCGCAAGACCGAAATCCCCAATCTTCACGTTGTCAGTTCCGTCGCTGCTGTGCGCGATGAAAATATTTTCTGGCTTGAGGTCACGATGTACGATGCTTAGGCCATGAATGTGCGCGAGTCCTTCGAGTATTTGCCGAAACAGGCGCCAGATTTCAGGAGTGTTTTGATATAGCTTCCGCGTGATCAAATCACGCAGTGTCTGGGTTATGTTAGCAGTGCACGAATATGAAGGGAGCCAAAGACCCGCACCCTCTTCTCACAGTATTCCATGGAAATGTACAGCACAGTCCTGAAAGGCCTCTGCGACGGGGTTCTCGCTCGTCTCTGGAAATCTTTACCCTTCATGGCATGTCCAACGACTTGGTTGCTGTCCTCGCCATCAGAGTCGCTTTCCTCATCAGAATCATCTTCCTCGTTCTCTTCGTCGTCATCAGACTCGTCGTCCGAATCATCGTAACCAAATTCAACCTGTGGATAACCACTGGATGACATGAAGTCTAAGCCTCCGGTGCTCGTCGCGAATTGAATAGCCGGGTCCTGTGATATGGTCTCCCGGGAGTCCTCCGTATTCAAGTCTTCCGTAGACGTATCGCCATCAGTGTCAGACTGGTCCGGAATTTCCTCAACCCAAGTGTTGTAGTAACGAACTACAGCTGGATGGCTGAGTTGTGATAACAGGCGGACCTCCTTCAGAATTTCTGTCAGACTGGCTTGTGACCTTTGACTGATCTTCTTGATGGCGTAGATCTGGCCATCTAGCTTTTTACGAGCTTTGACAACCTCGCCGAATCCGCCTTTGCCCAACCGGCCCTCTTCGTCGAAGTCCTCACGATATCTTGACGAAGTAAGAGTCCTATTCGTTGACTCTCGTCTCAATCTTGGAGGTATGGGCGACAGAGGGTTCATGGGCTGGTAGCTCGACATGATCGCAGAATTGTCCTCAACGACCACCGGAGCGTCCGTGGCCAAAAACTCGCTGGAGCCAAGCTCGAAGGCACGAGGTCGCTTTTTGGGGTCTGGCTTAAAGAATCTGGTGACTAGCTCCTGTAGCGGCCTTGAAAGAGACATTGATTCAGAAACGGCAGAAGGCGAGTGATACTTCTGAGGCACGTCGAGCCCAAAAATCATCTGCAGAAACACGACACCAAAGTCCCAGATGTCTGTTTTCTGTGTGTAATGCGGCTTTGATAGAGCCGCAGTCTCTGGCGGCAGCCAATAGGCAGATTTTGCAGAACTTAAGCCTGGCGGCGTCTGGCCCTTGGAAGAGAAGTTGTGCAATTCTCTTTGGTAGCCGGCGTCAGACAGTTTCGGCACCACTTCTCCCGTCTGCTCGCGGAAGAGCAAGACGTTCGCGGCATGGATGTCCTGGTGGATCATGGATTTGTTGTGCAAGAAGTTGAGAGCATCCAAGAGATCTCGCGTCCAAGCACGCACCTTGCTAGTGTCCAACTGGCCAGCGAGATCGAGCAGTTCGGCAAGAGACCCTTTTTCAGCTCCAGGTGTAAGGACACTAACAGTCCAGAGACTAGTCGATGACTTCTCAGCGCTGTTCTTCTCTCTTTCTACTCTGAAGTCCAAAACCTCAAGCAGGTTGCGGTGGCGGACCTTCTTGAGCGCTTCGAGTTGGCTTTCCAATGACTGTATGTGTTTTTTGAAAACGGCGTTGTCTTTCGTCGTGGTGCGAAGAACTGTCTCCTTAAGGGCCAAGTTGGGGCAGTCCTGACCGGTGCCGACAACGGGCCAGACTGAGTAGACAGATGAGACGGGACCTTTGGCAATTTCCGATTTTCCAAAGACAGCTTGAAAGGAGATAATATTCCCGGTCTTGTCAGTTGTCTGACAAGGGCGGTCAAATATGATGCGGCCACTTTCGGGGCCGTTGGCGCCTTCCATTGTGTTGAGGGACGGCAATCCGTTAGGGCGGTTCTTCTTGCGCGTCTCCTTGGCTTTTTCCTTCTGACGCTTCAACTCAACCTGCAACAGCCCTCCGAGTACTCGTTCTTCTTCCTTGTTTTCTTCTTCTCTCTTGCGATCGTCTTCCTCCTTCTGTTTCTGGGCTACCTTAGCAAGTAAGGCCTCGTGAGCTGCTCTCTCCTCTTCAAGTGAAGGCAACTCAAACCCTTTGGCCTTGGCTTGGGCGGCGTCTTCAAGGATGTCTCTGAGTCCCTCCACAATACGATCCACCATTTCCTGCTCCTCGGTGGCAAAGAGTTTAGGCTGAGTCTCAATGAACTTTTGAAGCTTGAATAATGTGACCTCACGAAGGTCACGTGTGTCTTTTAGAGTCAAGAGCGGAGGGCTTTTAGGATATGTGGCTGTCAAAATGACGCCCAGAGTGAGAGCAAAGTCTTCATTTGAAGAAGCTCTTATGCGAATATCGAAAGAAGGATCCGACTTCTGTCTGAATATTAGTATCGAATCATTTGCGATGGTGACTGTCTTGATATTTTAACGGGTGACCAGGTTTCGTCATCTCTTTACCTTCCAAGCACTATGCGTCTCTGCATGCCTTACGAAATCCTCCCCATAAATGGCTTCAAGGGCGATGAGTTCGTTTTGCTGGAGTTCATGATATTCAATCTTGCTGGTAGCCTCGGGACTCGTTGGCTTGAGTCCCGGGAAACTTGAGTCATCTTCTTTTCTATGTGGTAGCTCAATGTGCTTTTTCCACACCCCGGATGTTTTCGACGCCATTATCGTAGAACGACGAGGAAAAGGCTTGACGAATCACCACAGCGCGAGCCGTGACGATCCGTTACGGGAAAGCCATGTTGATAAGCTAAACGACTGAGAATTATTAAGGATGAGTTTCTGGTGTTGGTTTGATTGGAAGAAAGAGAAAAGAAAAAGACGAACAATTTCTAGTTGGCTGATAAGCGCCACCCATAGCTTAGCATCCCACTGCTATGGCGGCCTAATGCGCTGTCACAGTACAGCGGGCGACCTCACCACTGACCCACTTGGCCCACGACAGTGACCTACCTCCATTGATCCAAGTGCCTAAGTGGGGGTTCTTCGGGCGGTGGGAAATGCCCCTCACTGATGACGCCCGTTGCCTTCAGTGACCATTCCAATGGGGGCAACGCGCTCCAGAGATCCTGAACAAAGACTCGGAGTAGGACAAGAGGCAGCAGACGCCAGCTCATAGTCCACATACTGTGTCAAACACCGTGTGGGACCAAGCGACGAACCACACTCACCAACGCGACGTCCATTTGCGGCAACAAAGTAAACATTGAAACCAATATCTGTTCGCCGCGGTCAGATCGCTAATTGCAAGCCACTTTAATCCCCCCGTCTGGAGAAACACGAGCGCATGGAGTGCGATCTCGTCAAACCGAATTTGCGCAGCTTTTTATGAATATTCTGCTCGCGCGCAAGTCTCTGTCACTGCGCGCAATCGCCTAATTCCGTTGAAGAGCCCACAAAGCCAGGATGTTAGGCTGGGTTCTCAGACGAGGTTTGGATGGCGCGTCGGGAGGAAACAGAGCGGCATCAGCACCGGCAGCAGCGACGGGTAAGAAGACTTGTTGCGCTTTTCGGAGGGAGTAAACACGCCTAGTAGTTCTAACATCAGCGCAGATGATACGACGCAACTCGATCAGCCAGACACACCCGCTCCTGTCTTTGCCGCCCGGGCGCTGAAAAGTGCCATATTTGGAACACCTGCGCGGCCTGATGACGATCGTGATGAGAGACCCAAAAAGATGGCGCGTCGAAGGGACGACGACGATGAAGACTCCGATGCGGATGCAAGAACACCGTTAAAACCACAGGGGATACTCCTTACGCCCGGGACTGGGACCTCTCGGCGGAAACGCGTCTCCTTCGGACACGATGTCCTAGACAAAGCTGGCACCAAGAAGGGCAAAGAAAAGGATACCGAAGAACGACCTGGAAAATTCCCAAGCAGCTTTGAGGACACGGGCGGCGACTCCGCGAGCAAACGTACCAGGCTAACGGAGACCATGGAAAACTCTCGACGGAACAAGGGGACGCTAAACTCGCGAGAAAACCACCAGACGCGCGCTCGCGCATCCAGAAACGACGATGCTGAGGATGAATGGGAAGAAGCCGACGATGACAACTGCACACACGATGCCACGATTGACCTTAATGAGCCTCATTCGCGGTCGGGCAAGTACTGGAAGTCGGAGTTCGAACAGTATCACCAGGACGCTAAGGCCGAGATGGAGAAATTGCTCAAGTACAAGCAGCTAGCCAAGTCATACGCCAAGATGAAGGACGCCGAGGCCATCGACCTGAACACGAAACTCAAGGAAGAGCAGGACAAAGTTGCCCAGATGGAGAAGAGACTTGCCGATATGGCAGCACAAATAGCATCGAAGCGCGCGAGTGGCGAGGAGAGGGATAATCCGCAGCTGATCAAGGATCTGGCCAAGCAGACCGCCGCCGCTGTCGAATACAGGACTCAAGTGAAGGAACTGGCTACGCTGCTAGAAAACCGCGAAGACGATGACGGTGATGCGCGAAACAGACGGCGACGGCAAGCTGCCTCTCCGCGGACCCAGAAGACGCTACTGGAAACCCAGCGTGAGCTGAGAAAGGCTAGAGCACAAGTGAAGGAGAATGGGCAACTACGGGATGAAGTCGAACGACTGAAGTCCGAGCTTTTGTTTGCGGAGCAACGAGCAAACAAACTGGCGGAGGAGAACAAACGGCTTGCCGAAGAAAAGCCCTTGGAGGACAAAAGGAGCCCACTATCAACTACTCAAGAAGATCTTAAAGTCGCTTGTGAGAGGAAAGACGAAGAATTGCGCAAAGTCAAGGCCGAATACGAGTCTTACCGCACGGAGGCTGAAGCTACTCAAGAAGAAACCCGTCGCATCCTGGAGAAGGCAACTGACAAGATCAACGAGCTGAAAAGGGAGATCAAGACGCTCAAGGCAGGGTCCGTGGATGGAGCAAAGGGAAAGCTGGGCGTCAGGTCTTCATCCGAGCGGGAACCCACGGAAAGGGAACGTCGGACCCAGGAGAATAACCGCTTCAGCGCGGTTGAAAAGACTCAGAAGCCATCTATTGACGCAGGCCGGCGTAGCCTTGACCTCGTCGAGTCGCTCGGCAGGAAGCTGAACGACCCCACGTCCGGCAATTTGAGGGCCAAGTACCAAGAGGACGGCGGCTCGTTTTCTTCGGAAGAAGAGGAATACCGGGAACCTACAAGACGTCCTCATTCGGAAATTTTCTCGAACCGAGTCAACTTGGATAGGCCTAAGTGGCAGCCTTTTATCCCAAGATCACCTCGCAACAGAGAATACCTTGGTGCCGATATCAACGAGCGGATCGTGACTTCGAGCGAGATCCCATCGGGAACAACACCGGCGCCGCGTCATAGGTTCTTGAAGCAGAACAACCCTCCCATCGACTTGCTACAAAACCGTTTTGCTCGACTCGGCATGCCGGAAGCCGATGCTAGCACTATGATTGCGGCAAATACTTCGAAAAGCACCCTGCCACCGGAGAGGCGAGCAGCAGCAATCGCACGAATAGAACAGAGAAAGGCCGACAAGAGACGTGCCATGACAAGCCAGAACAAGGAGAACATGCGACCTTGAACCCATGGGTCTTTTGGAACACGGGCGCTCACGTCCTCGCCCATTTACATTGGAGTCTGGCTGTTTTGATTGGAGGGACAGGATTCAGATATTGTACTAGTACTTTGGGACATAATGGATAGCATGGTGTTTAGGGGGGTATCATACCAACTCGGAACATATTTAGAGAATTCCAAGAACATCTTTCCCTCACCGTTCCTTCTCTATACGATTTTACTGTTGTGGGGATGGAGCTTGACCAAGTTTACGCGCTGAGGGTTCCCTTAGTACTGGGCACCTCTCCCTCCTTGCCGGCAACACGACTTGTTGCCATCTTGATGGCAACGGCCAGGGCCTTGAAAGCACTCTCAGCACGGTGGTGGTCGTTCTCACCCCTCAAGCAGTCGACGTGCAGGGTGACCCTGGCGCCCTGGGCAAAGCTCTGCATGCAGTGAGGGATCATCTCGCAGCTGAGATCACCAATCTTCTCCCTGCGGAGTCCGAGTTCGACAACGCTGTAGGGACGGTTCGACAAATCGACAACAGCGCGAGACAAGGCCTCGTCGAGGGGGGCGTAAGCGTAACCGAATCGGGCAAGACCGGTCGCGCTTCCAAGGGCTTTGGCAAAGGCGTAACCAAGAGCTATGCAGACATCTTCGGCGGTGTGGTGGTCGTCGACTGGTTGGAACAGCAGTGTCAGCGGAAGGGCAGGAGAAGAAGTGGTGAAGGCTGGTGAGGGTTATACGAACTGTGCAAGTCGCCCTTGCAGGCGAGTGCCAAACTCCAGCCAGCGTGCTTGGAGAGGGCGTGGAGCATGTGGTCGAGGAAGCCGATGCCCGTGTTGACGCTGATGGTCTGGGACTTGCTGGACTGCGAGGCGTGGCCGTCACCGAGGGCCGCGGTGAGTCGCGAGTCGGTGTCGGGCGGGAATGCCCCGCCATCCAGATTGAGTGCCAACTGAATCTTGGTCTCGTTGGTGTCGCGGGCGATGGCGGCCCATCTGGGAGTTTGGGAAGGTGAAGACATGGCGGGTGAGTGTATTAAACTCAATTGACCGAATGAAAGTTTTCTTACGGTCCGGATATTGAGGGTATCGCAAGTCAGATGAACGATTTTCAGGTTTGTTTGACACTTTTTTTTTCTTGAGTCACTCAATGACGGAGGCCGTCCGTCGGAGCGGCTGCAGCTCCAGTAAGCATCTTACCGGGCAGCGCTGAACGCCGGGTGCGAAAGTGGCGGCGGGGCATTTACGTGGGGCATTGGCCAATCGATATTCGGCATCTGTCAGCGATCTTTGCCCGCTACCGCCCGCGCCCTCTAGCGACGCTGCGCCGGACCTTTTACACCGCTTAGTCCCACAGTGAGATGGAGCTCCTGCCCCAACGGCAGANAAAATCCTCCGCCAGAGAGGACACGGGTCAAGAACGGCCATCAGCACCAACACATCAGCGCGACAGTAGCCTGGTTCGCGGTGTCTGATTGGTTATTTCTCCCAGCACCATCTGCAGATCAAAAGGTCTCTTGCTAATTGCAAGCTTTACCTACTGCATCACCACAATCTATCTCACTCTCGACCCGTTTGCTACACCATCACGTACTACCACGGTTAGAAGTTCTTTTCTCGACCTGGAGACTGTTCGACAACATGTCGGAATTTCTTGACACTTACTGGCAGGCGCCGCCTATCGCAAGGTAAGCATCATCTCTTTTGCATCACTTACTTGGATCACAATTGTTGACTTCTTTGTTCAGGACTCTTGCGACAGCCGTCTTCGTCACGTCTCTTTCCATTCTCTTGGGGATTACCAATGGTTACTGGTTCATCTTCGCGCCTCAGTTTCTCTTGAAGATGCCGCCCCAGATCTGGCGTATTGGAACGAACTTCTTGATGACCGGCCCCCAGCTCGGCCTGCTGTTTGACACGTATTTTCTTTACAGCTACCTCACAGCCCTGGAGGTCGGCAATGCCAGGTTCCCTCGGCGTGAAGATGTCGTTTGGTATCTGATCTTTGTCTGCACCGTTATTACGGTAAGTTTTTGCTTATCATCGCCTCTGTTCCGGCAGTCCTGCCCACACCATGGCGGAGAACCCCCCTGCTTCACAAAATCCAAAACACCGCACATGCACAACATGAAATCACTTCGCTTGCAAACCATCTTGCAGCACCTCATATATCTGCCCGCATAGTGGAGATCCCACAGCTATGACGGTTCCTGGAAATGAGGAAGATTACCCCTGCGGCGCGGCCGGTTCACCAATTCGCTTTTAGAACCTGGTTCGTGGCGTGGGCATGGTGGGATGTCTATGGATGGCCCGTGTAGCTCTTCAATGCTGCTCGGGTGGTTTTTATAGCTCCCTACATTTTTTCATCTAACCCTTTGGGTTTTTGTCATCTCTGTTTTCTCGTCTTAGAACTATTCATCCAGCTTAGAGACAGGGAAGCTTGCGCTAATATCCGCAACAGGCGCTCTGCACCTACCTCATGGGCGGAGGAGCCTTTCTGCCGGCCCTGATTCTCGCCATGTGCCGCACTGTCACCCAAGACCAGCGCGGGATGAAGGCGAACTTCTACTTCGTCACCATTCCCGCTCAGCTTACCCCGTTCTGCATGATGCTCGTCTCGCTCCTGTTCCCTGGCGGTTACTACAACTTCATGTTGCAACTCATGGGCTTCCTGGCTGCCCATCTCTACGACTTCCTCAGTCGTATCTACCCAGATTTCACCGGCGGCCGTAACCTCATCCCTACGCCCGGCTTCCTCTCCCGTCTTGTGCAGACGCCTCAGATGTATCAGCGTGGCTACGGTACCGCCGTTCGTGGCGCTGGAAACCAGGCTTCGGGCCGCACAACCGGTGCTTCCCTGGGCAGTGGTCCCCTGCCCGACTCGTGGAGGTCGAGGGGTCCTGGTGTTCGTCTGGGTTAAGATTGTTTAAGCAAAGGCAGGGGCAGAACCGGAACCAACAAGCCGTGTACCATAGAGATACCATTCATTGCGTTACGAATAAGATTGTATTCGTCCCAGGAACCTAACTCTGTGGCGCTCTTATGCCACGAGTGTCCCACGCTAACATTAGAACAAAGCTTGCCTACTCCGAACTCCGTAAAGCAAGTTTCCGCTCCCAAGTCTGTACGTGGTTTCCAAGTTGCATCCTCTATCCATAAAGCGTACTCTTGCCACTTCGGATGGGCATATCGCCTTCATAGTCCTGCGGATCAATATCCCTCACGGGCACCACATGTGAAATCACTGCACGACCGGCTAGGGGCCTGTCCTGAAATCTATCCTCGTGGAAAGTCAGGGGTTGAGATATTTGCATTTCCCTCACCTCGCCCCGATCCGCTACCGGTGTCGCGCCTTCGACGATTATCTGCGGTGGCGAGTACTTCTTCGGCACGCGGATACGAGGCACCGAAGGTAGGGAGAGAGAAGGTATCATCCCGGATTTCCTCCGGGAAGGTCGTCCTTGGGAGGGCGGCGGCGGCGGCGGGATGGAGGCGTTGTGAGTGGACACATTGTTCTCCGCACGCGATGTTTGTGACCGCGCTGGTGAAGGGGTCCGCGACACGGCAGCTGGCGGCGGCGGTCTGACGGCGCTCATGCCCGGTTCCTCAACGGCGTGCAGATATGTTTGCAGCGCGAACGAGTCTGGTGTATTTGTCTTACGAAGGTTCGGCGGTGAAGGTGTGTTGGTGCGGTTGGACTGGCGGCTCATGGCTCGGGGTATGTAGGCCGGGTGTGTCGGGAGGGCGCTGTCTAGGCCGTGGTGACCGGCATGGGGATCAAAGTTATAGTGTGCAATGCTCCTCCCCGCTTGTATCTCCTGTTCCAGCTTATCGTAGTACTCGGCGTTGTTTGTGAAGTTTTGCTTCTCTTGCAGCTCAAAGTTGTACGAATTGACGGAGGACGACTTCTTGTGGTCGGTAATGGGGATGTAGGGGCTGTGGTTGATGGCGGTGAAGGAGCTGGTGCGGCTTCGAGGGTGGCCGGGGGCTACTCTGGCTGCGTCTTGCATTCTCTGCTTCCTCTGCCTGCGGCAGTAGACGATGAAGAGGCAGATGGCTCCGATGAAGACAAGGCCGCCACCGACGGCGATGCCCACTATAGTGCCGAGGGTCATTGTTGTTGATGAAGCTCCGCCGTCTCCCGGTAAAGTTACATTCGTAATTGGTTCGGTGATGTTAACAGCCTCCTTGGAAAAGAGATGACCAGTCAGTCCGAGGAGACTTCCGTTGGTGGGCTTTTGCTGACAGCCGGCTTTAAGGGCAATCAAGACTGAGCCAGGCGAGTCAATGGGTGCGTTCCTGTGAAAATGGGCATCATGTAACACTTACAATTTGAAAGGTAACTCTGGCTATCGCTGGATTGCAAACACCGAACGCAAGACCACCAATTCGAGCTTGAGAACCTGTTTCCGTCCGCCGTGCAATAGTCGTACGCGGCAGTGGCATCAGGGGCTATGAGAGCGGTTGTCAACGCGTCCTTGAGGGGCCGGCAAGCACTGTTAATGATGCAAGGGGAGTTGATGTGGGAAATAACGTCCGGGAAGTCGAATAGACAGACGTCTACTGCATACCGGATGTTGTCTGGTAACCTCGAATTAGCCAAATCTCTCAGGGGTGGTTTTCTTGTCACGATGGAGTCTTACAGAGAAACCATGCGGCATCACTCTCTGGTCCTTTCGTCGCCTGGCTTTTTTGCAAGCAAGTTATGCAGTTTTTGAACTTGATGCCCTTTCCGGTCGACTGATACTGATCGTTCTCGCAGACAATATCAGACGAATTTGTGCTTGATGTTGTTGTGTCAACTGCCGTCCCGTTTGGCCCGCCCAAGCATAAAGCCGCACAGCCTGAGTCCGGTGTGACCTGGAGAGACAAGATGGCTGTGGCGAGCGAGAGTGCGAGAAGAGAATACCACGCAGAGGGAGAGGCCATGGTAAAATATCTCAGGCCGGGGAAGGCTGCGTTGGGAAGGCGGGTAGAGGGGAAGGTGATCGGATTAGGAGAGGCCCAGGTGCTTTCAGCAGCATGGCATGCGTATGTCCGCTCGACTGGGTGATAAGGATGCCGAAATCACACACTGTATCCGCGACGGCAAACTTGGCCGGGAAGAATACTATCCAGGAAGAAGCCAAAGCTCATTCCGAAGGGACAAGGCCGTGCCTCTGCGGGACCCATTGCAGATATATTCCCGCTTTCCAGAGGTAGCACTGCGGCACGGCGATCTCGTCCACGCAAAACAGGCAGGCGGCTCTGCACATGCAAGGCTTGCTGCTAATTTAGACATTGGGTCTATTTTGAGGGTGTGCTGTAGTTGCGTTGGCTCCGGTCAGCACCCACAAGGAGCGAAAAACAAGTCCACCTCTGTTGAGATTTCGAAGACGGCAAAGCTGTAAGACGTGCATGTTTCTCCAGATCGCCAGGTGGGGGGTTTACAAGCTGAGAATAGCCATGGAAGCCAAGATGAAGCGGGTATAAGTGAGTCCAATTAGACGACGCGTAGTACGAACCCTCAACGGGTGTAATCGCGCCCAGGCTCGAACATGACGAATAGAAGAGAGAGAACGAAGAACCTGCAGCGCCAAACAAATGTAGCCCGCAGGAACGAGAGATGTTCAGTGGTCGGAATGGAAAGAGACACGGGAAGTTGAAACGGAAAGGACAGGATTGAGTGGTGTTGCAGGCGCCGGCCGGGCATGCGGCCTTCCCTTCCTTCCCCCTTGTCGACTAGGAACGTTCATCCAGCCACTTAGCGACCGTCTTCCCGCAACATGATCCACATTTTCGACTGATTTGACTGCGTCCAGGAACGTCTAGCGGCGGGGAAATCAGACCACCTGCAGGGTAGCTTGTCGACCTCAAGTTGTGGAGGATTGTCACCGGGGATTGCCACGCGACTAGAAGATCTCGAAGTGGACTTCGGGCCTCTTCGGTCTCTTCCGCACTATGTGTGGTCTTTATCCATGATGCGTCTGCTGTAAAGACCCAGCCAGAAGGCTTGGCTATCTTAGCTTGTCTTCCAGCCAGCCAAACAACACTTGCGGAAAAGTCTCAACCGTGGTTTAAAAGACGCTCTGCGATTTCCATATGCGATCATTCTGGGCCTTCGACCACGTGATCACGCGGAAGAGAGAGAGGAGAGAGAGGGGAGAGAGAGCGAGAAACAGATGAAAGGGCGAATAGAAGGGCAGTGTTTAAACGCGTCTATCAGCCAACGACAAGAGAGATGCGTCTGCCGATGGTGTTATCGCTGCCGCGACAAGAATTGATGCAGCATTTGCTTGACAGTATGTGGTAGAGCGGACAGACTAAGGCTACCACGCCCGGCTTACCCTCATTTGCTTTTGTACCCTGCCTGTCTGTCACCTGCAGGAAATTTCCATGAATAGAAGCGAGTGTGATAGTGGCTGCATAGACCAACCACCTCAGCGGACCAGCGACTGAGGGGAAGGGAAACGTTCAATTTCTCGTGCGACCACGTCCTTCCGAGGTTTTGGCCGAAGACAGAAATTCCCACAGGCGAAGGAGAGTTCGAGACTCGCTGGCCAGGCTTCATTGCGGTCCGATGTCACATTACGCTTTGCGTGTGATATCATCCTCAACTCAGGACGGTCAAAGTGGGCTCAAGCTGTCAACGTTGGCGTACAAATAGGAACTACTCTCCCGATCCAGGAATCTAGTCGAGGTGAGCTGGAGGAACGCAGTCGCCCAGAATTTTAACACTCAAATCAGCAAAACCGGCCAATCCTTCTCTGGTAGAGTTTCTCAGACCACACATCTGCCGGCTTGGCTCTCCTTCCGCCGTCCGAGAGTCGTCCAGCTCACGAATCAGGCGTCGTTGCCGATCATAAAATTGGTCTCAATTGTCGGATTCGCTTACCCTACAACATGCGATGAATTCGGCACCGTGCTTATATGAAGGGGGCCTTGGATGTTTGTAGGAGGTCCCTGTGAGAAACGTGAAGCCAACTCTACCCGTTCGTCCTAAGCCGCTTTGCTTAAGAATTATCCTAACAAACATGTTAAAATGTCCCTGCTTCTCAACACGGTTCGGCTTCGTGCCACAAGCCATACGCAAACTTCATCGCAAACTCCTGATTTGCTCTGCCGACTATCTCTTGTGGGGAGCAGAGGAAAGTCCGATGAGACATCATTCTCAACTTCATACGACGCTTGGACAGACGAGGGTTCTGTTATGATCCCAAGTACAACACGACCCTGGACGTGGAAGTCAGCCAAGATATTAAGGCAGGTCTGCGGCTAATTGCTACCACTACTTGATGCGGCAATGTCTTTCACAGAAAATGTTTGTCAACATCGGTGCCTTGACCGCACACGAGAACGACCAAGTCCTGGAGCGCGGTCGTACATAATATATCTGAAGCTGTTTTTGATAGCAGAAGAACTCCCACACGAGAAACTGACATCCTTCCTGTCAAACTTGAGACATACATTTGACAGCTTCAGAATGTTTCAAGCACGCTCATCTGGCCTGGGACATACGGCGCTCTCTCGGTCAATTGGGCGTGTTTGCAATGCCATGCGACGTGCGTTTGCCAGAGGGTCTAGGCTTCGAAAGACGAGGTTTGTGTAGTACACCAAGTGTTCATCAAACTCGATGAGTCGTAACGCTCATTTGCGATTCCGTGTTGAGGTCGGCTCAATAGATGCTTTGTCCATGTGGTTGTCGCTCGGCAGTCTTCTGTAATCTTGTCGTGAAGTACACATTGGCTCCAAAGAGAGTATTAAAGGGATATCTTCCACGACCTTGAGATGGAATGTCAGAGAGATCAAGCATACCTTACCATCATCTCATCTTCGTTACCATCATGATTTCCAAGTCCATCTTCGTCGTCGGCAACCTCATCCTGGGGGCGCTCGCTTCACCAACTCCGTCCTCTCCTCCTTCAACCAACGAGAACTGGTCTCTCTCGTCTCTCCGACGTGACTGTGTGCAAGACCAGAGTCAATGCGAATACTCCTTCCTCATCTCCGAGGACCCGGCGAAGGCTCCCCGCTTTTGCCGGTTTACCGTCGGCGGGGCTGATGGCCGACCTGCTTCCCGAACCGACTTTTCCGAGGTTAGGTGCCTGGAAGCATCCCAGTACACGGTAAACGGAGGCTGGGCCGAGAGCGGATTCATCACCCTTACCGTCATCAACCACGACAGGAACCTTCTCTCCTTTTTCTCGTACAAGAACGAGCTTCTGTTGAACGGAACCGATGTTGAGCCCCTGGAGTCCAAGGTCTTCGCCTACCCCTTCCCCGTCAAGCGCGAGGCCCCCCCGGAGGAGAAGCAAGGCCTGGGTTACGCAGCGGCGTGGAAGGTTGCGAATGTTTACCGATGTAAGTTGTATCGTGTTCCGCTGCCACTAACTTGCTGACTTGCATCTCCAGTCGAGCTCAACGCGGACAAGCCTGACGGGTTTCTGAAAATCTCCTTTGATATTCAGGGTGATGATTTCCCCCCCAAACACTGCGAAGTTTCAGCCCCGCTGTGGGACGGCCCTGAACCATTGGGCAAAAGCTTCTTCAACCAAGAGTGCAGCCCTGGAGGGTGGACAGTCTCTTGGGGTCACAACGTGGACACGGACGAGGCAGTCATGTCGCTGATCAAGTATGTGAAGACAATTACAGTATTTTTCGGACTCTGCTAATTGACTTGAAGCAAAAATCATGACCGAGTTGCCTACTTCGGGTTCAACGGAGTCTCCGATGCCCTGACCCTCGGCGACGTTGGTCCTAACCGTACGGCCCCACTAGTTTAGATCGGCCCATCCTGATGCTTCATCATTTGACAGCTTCGGTGCTTGATATTTATCGATTTAAACTGTTACAGGAAGGACAAGAGAGGTCAGTCTGTGGTATTACATATTGTAACGGGACCTGTATTTCCCGCGATGGTGTGCTTTCTCTTGGAAAACAGTTGTAGATCCGTATATTTCTACCTTCAAACGCAACTTTCTAAAAGGACGATCACAGGTATGAAGCCTCCTGTGCCCAGATCTCCCGCTTACACTTCCGGTTCCTATTGCATCCATCGTATCTCATCCTTGTGATGCCATTTCTGACGTTGGGGTTAGATATTGGCACGGGGCAAGTCTCCAGAAGTTGAACGGCATATTACCACGAAGTGCCGATTGCCGACAGCCAACCAGTGCAGGTTTCTTGTGGGCAGTTTTGTTTTTCAGGGGAGCGCAGGTGGCGGCCTGGAAGCCTGCTTGACTGGCTAAGTTGGCGCTGCTCGCTTCAGAAGGAGGTTGGGCGGCTGTTGAAAGGCGAAGATGCGGGAAACAATTTGGACAGCCAGGTGTTGGGCGAATGGAACAGAGTATTATCAGACGACCGCTTGGTCCAACGGTCATGTCTCTGGGTGAGGAAAGAGTATCAACAACCAATCAGGTTGTGAGATGTTGGTAAGGGGCCAGAGTGAGATGCATTGGTGCGGTGGTGCAGTGGTCAACAAAGGGAACCACGCGAGAGGAATGACCGGGTCTTGGTCCAGACGACAGAACCAGGGAAGGTGTCTTGCCAACTGGTCAGTTAATACAATAGTAGGACGTCCTTAATTGCTGGTTCTATGCATTCGCAGCCACCTGCAGATCCCTCAATTGCAGTTGCCTTGCCTTCCGCTCATTTCCGTACCTTAGGCAAGTTGAGGTACATTCAACTGTTTCGTCTCACCTGCTAGCTTTAGACAAGATTGTGTCATGAGACACTGAGCCCTTCCTGTAGATGAACGAGAAGAGTTGTTTTATGTGCGTGAAAGATCAATGTTTTCTCCAGTGTTTTGCCTCAGCGGCCAGTTCAAGTGACCGTCAAATGCTACACAATGTTAATAAGGCTATAGCGGAGGATGATGTTCTGAGGCTTGGGCACACATCAGGCTGGGCCGTCAATAAGGACGTCTGCCAGGGTCCCGCGTTGGAATGACAAGACGGTGTTGGTGTTTCTTTGCCTCGCATACGAAGAGCTTGTCTGCCAATAGGATATCCGTGTCTATCAGGATGTTGGTGCTCGCTTCGCGTCGGGGTCCATGACCCGTAGCGCTGGGTGCCGTTGATGGGATTGGCGACATATAAGGTAGAGTGCGCTATCCCCCGAAGAGGTTAGGTTAGATCAGCCGAGGACCGGACAGCAAGAAGCAGGTCGCTTAATGGGCTAAAGTTATGGGCTGGCGACACTGGCAGACAAGAAAATGGCACTTATGCCATCATGGTCCGTGCTTCTTGCGGGCGGCCCAGTCGCAAAGGGGATTCTCATTGGAGAGTGGCTGCAGCAACAGGACAGGCTCATCCAGACACCCATGTACGCTGGCAGCGGCAAACGTCGTGATCCTGTTGGTTGAGCCTCGTCGTCACCAACTTGCATTAAGAATTGGCTGGTAACCCAGGAGGCAGGTATTGTATACTGCCTCGAGTGACCTCGGCGCCTTACCCCGTACTTCCCGATTGTTTCCCATGCGATTTACTTCTCTTGTCCACACTGTATCCCCCCGCCCTCCATATACCAGTCTTCGCCCACCAAATTACTCAGATTTAGCACGCGCTAGCCCTTCCTCTCTATCCTCGACCTGTTCTTCAGTCCGCTACCTCGTCCGGCATCGTGGAATAGTCGTCTTGAATGTCTCCGTCATCATCCATCTGCATTTTTCTTACAACTGCAGCGAGAAGTGCGACCTGTCGAGGGGTTTCCGGAGACACAACATTTGACTTATTAGCCATTCTGTCACCCTCGATCAACGCGCTCCAACATGAGGATAGGCTGTCTTCAGTTTGCTCCACAGGTGGGCGACATCGACAATAACCTCAATCGCGCCGACGCTGTTTTGAACAAAGCGAACACCGATGATCTGGATCTCCTTGTACTACCTGAGCTGGCTTTCTCAGGTGAGTTTGATTCTCAAATTCGAAAAGGCCCTTTGGTTCTTTTTCAGTTGGCCAGCACGAGGCCATTCTCTTAGATGACTCTAACCTTGGATAGGATACAATTTCAAAAGTCTACAACACATATCACCATATCTCGAACCGTCAGGCTCCGGTATTACTTCGTTGTGGGCTCGAACCACAGCTCTCAAGTACAACTGCAACGTGGTCGTCGGTTATCCAGAGAAGGTAGATGTCTCCAACAATTGGCCCACTGGCCCCGAGTACTACAATTCTGCTATCGTGGTCAATGGAGAAGGCGAAACTATTGCCAACTACAGGAAGAGTTTTCTCTATTACACCGACGAGACGTGGGCCCTTGAAGGAAACAGAGGGTTTTTCGAGGGCTGGATTCCGGGTCTCGGAAATGCGTCCATCGGTATCTGTAAGTGTTTCCGTATGCCAAGCCCACTGCATCCTGCTAATCACTCTATAACTGTAGGCATGGACCTGAAGTGAGTTTCATTTTGCTTCCCACATATGAGATGGCACTTTGTTGACTTGCAGTTCGTAGCCCATACAAATTCCAGGCGCCATGGCATGCTTTCGAGTTTGCCTTTCATGTTCTCGAATATGAATCGAACCTCGTCATTGTTTCGATGGCTTGGATGACCCGTGAGGACGGTCGTTTGTTTAGCCGCATGCCAAACGAGCCGGACATGGACACTCTGACTTATTGGGTCACTCGTCTAGAGCCTCTTATCCGAGCAGAGAACGAGGAGGAGATCATCGTCGTGTTCTGTAACAGAACAGGTATAGAAGACGATGCAGTCTATGCAGGAACAAGTGCAGTCATTGGTATTCAGGATGGCGAGGTCAAGATATACGGTCTGCTCGGCCGAGGCGAGAAAGAGCTTTTGGTGATTGACACCAACAACCCCCCTTATGCGAAGCTGGTCTACCGCCCCGAGCCTGAGCGGCCCGCTGCTGTTCATTCCGAGTTACAGAGGTCAGGAGGGCCAACATCATCAGCCAGTGCATCTGGTTCTGGCAAACCATCCCAGGCTGGCGAGTCAATGCAGGGTTTCTCCTCACACACTCCGACCCAGCCGACATCTCCGCCAGCAAGATCCTCTTCTGCTGTAGCTGTTTCTCAGACGTCGCCAAAGAAGTCGCCAAATTCAAAAGAAGTCAAGCAGGCACCAAAGATTAAGATACCTCCTCCAATCGTTTCAACGGAATCTTTACCCAGAAACGTCTCGGCCAAATCACCGGACTCGGAGAGCATCAACCTTCCCACACCAACGGCTCCGAGCCCCACACCTCAAGCTATTCGGCCAAAGTTGATAATTCCACAATCGCCGCCACTCGCACCGTGGCAGTCCGGCAGCCCTATTCCGCAAAGCAGCCAGTCTGTCCATTCTGTACATTCTGTACTTTCGAATAAGTCCGTTCAATCAAACCCTCGTCCACCTGAGGACAGCACCCCATATCCCCATAGCGGTGTGCCCTTGAGCGGGTACCCTACCAAAAAGAGGATTTATGGTGGGAGTGTTTCAATCACCCAGGTGCCTTTCACTCCTATCACCCCATTTGATGACCAGTCGCCAATGGAGCCGCGCTATTTCTGGCGACCCTCTGATACTCTCCTCAAGACACCAATGGAGCTGGAAGAACGAAACCCTGTAGCGGAGCCAGACCACACCAGAACACAGAGTTTCAACTTCCCGCTGTTTTCGCAATATGAGCCCGCTCCTCGGACGCATTCTTCAAACTCCATTCGCACGGTAGCCACGGCTGGGAGCGCAAGAAGAGATACAGATCAAGTGTCAAAGGAGAAGAAACGGGCACCCTCGCAACCTGCGAAAGCATGCCATCCCAGCAAGTCACGATCTGGAGAGTCCACTGGTGTGAGGGGCGAAGGCTCGGCGCCAGCATCCCAGGAAAACTTTCCAGCTCGTCCGGCATCTCCGAAATCGCGAAATGCTAGCCGATCCAGAACGCATGATCGCTCTGACTCGTCGCTCGCGCATCGTGAACACGCGAACGCAACTTTACACTCATTGGAATCTGTTTCCCACAGGGCAGAGTCTGTGAACAAGGCCCGTGGAGTCACAGAGGAAGCTGGGACCCCTATTCCCGACCGACCGTCATCCCCAAAATCTCGCAACTGCAGTCGAAGCCGCCCCAACGAGAACCTCTCGTCTATCTTAATCGCAGCTAGTCCAAGTATTTATGGTGATGAGCAGAATCGTCGCTCGCTGTCTGCACTTCCGGATGCATACAGAAGCCAACAGCAGCATCGTCCAATGTCACGTATGAACCATCGGCCCAGGGCCGAGTCCATTACGGAAATGGAAAAGAATGCCCTACGCACTGTTCGTCCCTCATCCAGGGCCTCGGTAGACGTAGAGCATGTCGGTCCTCGTCCAGGCTCGCGTTCTGCAAGCCGAGGTCGGCAGCCTGGCCCAAAGTTTTCGCCTCCGAAGATGTCACCACGCGACCCCTCTCTGTCCCAACAGCAAGCTCCAAATGATCTTAGTCGTATTGAACGTGACAGGAGAGGCTCCATCGCATCCAGACCACCCGTCGAAGCTTCCCCCTCGCAGCCACGCTTTGAGAGGGTTGAGGCCGTTGTGTGCCCCAATTGCCCTGTTCACGGACGGCATTCCACGGGCTCTGCTCCAAGCTCGACATTAACAGTGTCGGAACACAGAATTTCCCCCGACTCAAGCGTCGGAAGGTCATTGTCTTCGCCGGCAGCAATAGCAGCAGACAATGGCGAACAAATTATCAACGCCCCTATAATGAGCAGCAAAGCTGCAGACAACCACACGTACTCCACCACCGGGCCCGGAAAACTCAGTGACGCAAGCTCTCTTTCCGAGACTGTTGAAACGGTTTCGACAGCGAGCCGCTCGCCATCAACTCCATTGTTTGAGCCGAAAACCCCTCGAGCTATGGTCATCATACGAGATTCCGAGACTGTCGGCAATGGAGCAGTGCCTCCTCCAGATCTGCCGAGCGATCTTTCAGATCTAACTTGCGCTGATAGAAGCGTTGGGGCAGTAGCAAACGGATCGCATGCTGTAGCAACATAGATGCTCGGAATCGGATCTGTGGCGCAAGCCTTTTTAACGACTTTGTTGGGTTCAGTGGTGTATAGGTGATGAAAGGCCTATCAACCTGGTTTCAGAGCACATACCAAACCATTTGATGAATCAATGGGATCAAAGGACGGAATTTCAATGAGCGTGACGATGGAATAGGAGATGATGGGTTGCATTTTCTGTCCTTAATTACTATAGCGACAACGGACTGTTCGACTGCAATTTCACTTTACATCTACCTTACCTTACGTTCGTCAGGTCGCGCCCATACTATTGATTCGCACAGCACTATTATATGTAAAGAACCCTGCGAGAAGAGCCTTATTGTTTGTTTTGAGGCCGGAAACACTACCACTGCGTGGGTTGGGAGCAGTGCCGCGACGAGGAATCACTCTTCACGAAATGTAGAGCACTGTATTTCTCAGGTCTGATACCGCCAAGGGTCGTATATGGCTTTGGCCTAACACGATTTACGCAGTATCGAAACAATTAGCCAAGGAGAGTGCGATTCACGGAGGATTTACCGCAAGGAGCCTACCTAAGTGAAAGACCCGCGTTGCCGCGTTTAAGCATATCCGGAATTTATGTTGAATCACTGCGATGGCCTACAACATAGAAAGCCCGTGAGTTGATGATCGGACCAAAGTGTCATAGCTATGTGCTTGCCCAAGTAATGATAAATCACATCTTCGGAGGATGAGGGGTTGGTGAGCTTGTCAATAATGGAATGTTACCATTGTTAAGAGCCTTGAACGTCTTGATCGCCCGCCCTCCCAGGGCGCTAGGCCGCCCAACGGGCCTCATCCCGATAGGAGACAAACATTCGCAGAAACCAATCAGCCCACGGAGATGCGTTCCCGCGCCCGAAGTGGTTGCTGAAGTGTGAAGTCAAGCAGGGATTCTTGCAGCTTAGCGTTCACCGCGTCCAGGGTCATTGCATTTTGAGTGGTTGGGAGCCGGTCAGCGCTCTGCACGCCACTGCTCACGTCGGCGCTAGGAGAACCAGCGACGAGAGCCGATCTCTCTTCACAACCCCACACAACTCGGGTCGGGACACCAACAACAATGCAACATCGACGGCGGTGTACTGCGGAGTATTGCACACCTCAGCCAGGACCTTGGTCTTTTCGATTTGCCTTCCAATGCAGATGCATTCACTTCAGAGTTGTGAAACCCCGAAAGAGTTGGCAGGTGGTCTCCCTCAAGGTACATCCGTTGGTGTTTACCTTGCCACCCCCAATTCTTTTGGACCCCAAATCGGACAACCAACGATGTGATGAGATGCAGGTGGCTGCGCCTTCGGTCACAGTCACAATGTTCCCTTCTTCCTTCTAGCAAGCAACCGAAACCCATATGAGGTGTCGTTTCGCATGCCTCGCGGTTTCGTCGCAAATCGTTCACATCGTGAGATTCTGTTGGACTTGTCGAGTTTGAGGCCCTCGCGCCATGCAATCCTCTCCAAAGCCATCCGTACCTCATTATCCTGCGTCTAGAAGCATATAACACAGTGAACTCGTCCCCGCGTCATCTTCAGTCAAGACTGTACGACCAACCCACCTTGCGAACGACCTGCGGTTGGGCGTGACAACCGGAACAATTCCGAATAAAATTCACACCCCCCTCTCCTGAAATGTGGTCCGCAACGGGCATCGTGCTAGGACTCTGCCTAAGCCTGGCGTCGGCGATCCAGGTAGCGAAGGGTTCACCTTGCGAGACACTTTGCGGCAACGTTCTCGATGCGACAACCAAGGATGACATTGTCTGTGACGAACACTCGTACTCCAGTGCTGCTGGATCCGTTTATTCACAGTGCATCTCATGTCAGCTTTCGAGCGGCTATTCGACTGCTGACCAGACAGATACTCAATGGCTGCTATGTATGTTCCTTCCCCATTTCAGCAGATCAAGGTGCAAACTTACTCAACTTCCGTAGACAACCTCCGATGGGCCGTCTCTTACTGCGTTTTTGGATATCCTAATAACACGAACATCGGTTCGAGCCCATGTCTAACGAGGCAAGTCCATTCAACAATGCGCAATGTAGACGGGCTCCAAATGATAACATTGAATGTTAATTAGAACTGCATGTGAGCCGTTGCAAAGGGCAATCATATACAACGAGTTGGCGCCCAACAGTACCGAGTATGATTACTGTACCGATTGGGATCATACTCAGACGGACCGCTGTGCGTCTTGTCTTCGCGCAGGCGTCAATAACGACTATTTAACCAATTGTATGCTCCACGCTTGACCTACTTGTGATCCTTGACTAACGAGTTCCTAGTCATCACCATCTTGGACGCCGGATGCCAACAGAAGCCGAGCCCTGGCAACACAATTTCTGTGGAGGGATCCCCTTTCTCGAAAACTCGCGTCAACATTACTGATCCGACACCAACCAATTCATACGTGCCAAATTATGACAACGGGCCCATCAATTTGGGCGCCAAGGTTGGCATCACCATTGGTGGCATTCTCCTCATCCTTTCGTTGGCTGGGTTCTGCGTTGTCTGGAATGGAAAGAGAAGACGGAGAGCTTTCTTGAAGAAGCTGGACATGAAGCAGAAGGGTCCTGGCTGGCCTACGCCGCTAAACACCGCCGTCGTGAACGGCACTCCTCTCAGCCAACGGCCGTTGCGGGGTTGGGACGATTCGCCCTTGAGCCCTCATGGAGAGAAGACATATCCGAGATACTTCTCGCCATACGCTTCTCAGTACAACAGTCCTGTTAGCGGAAACGAGACGCCCAGCATGCATTGGCCTGCGAACGATGCAGTTCCTACGGGTCCAGCCCGCGAGATTGGCATTGCGCTTGGAGGTGACTACTCAGAGCAGGCATGGCCGGAAGTGAAAGGGAAGGGGAAATTTGAATCCTATGAGATGAGAGAAGTGGACGGTGACTGGGATGCGCGACAGAGACATCCCAGCCCTCCAATCCTTCAGCATCCGGGACACCCAACGTACGCGGCACATAACCCAGTAGCGTACCACGGTATGATGGAAGATGACTTGAAGAGAGACTATAGATACTAGGCCGATATCATGCGAAAACTTGACGAAAGAATTGTGGATACTAGTCGAGCTTGGGAAGCCGTCATCTTTATGGACGTCTGTGTCTTTAGCGGGAGTTAGGAGTGGAAAGATACCGTTTGAGATTTCTCAAGTGTAATACAGCCTCGTCATCCAATCAGTCCGAAGAACAGCCCTTTACAACGATAGAATTTGAATTCTCGTAATTTATGCACTTGTATGCGAGTGGTTTTTTGCAGATATCTCAAGATACTTGTAAGCTGGGCCAAGCAAGGTATTATTGGTGAGTTTTGAGCACAACAACTCTACATAGAAACGGAACGGAAGTCAGTCGCGTCCGACGTGTGGCTGAACCACAAATCGACAAACCAATGACGTTCACTCAATGGGAGCGGGACGCCACGTTGTGGGTCCCAGTGCATTTTTTGGCAGCTTCCACCCCACAGCAGGAGAAAAAAAATTTGGATTGGAAGCTTCAAGTCCTCCAACACTACGAGACCCTTCCTTTTGGACGTTCCGGTTTCGCGAGTACCTTCCGCCGCAACGCCAAATATCCCCCATTGCACTTGCAGCGCTCTCGTCGTTCCGGGAAATTTTGGAAACAATGGCCATGGAGATTGTCAAGCACAAGGAGGTGGAGGAGGAGTTCACCATCAAGCCTCAGGCTGGTGTCCCTCAGTTGGACACCAGCAGCTGGCCTCTGTTGCTCAAGAACTACGACAAGCGCAAGTCTTCTTTCCAACCACCGAACTTGGGCAAGTCAACAGACGACTGACTGGTTCGCAGTTCTCGTCCGGACGGGTCACTTCACCCCCATTCCGGCAGGATGCAGCCCTCTGAAGAGAGACATCAAGTCGTACATCTCCAGCGGTGTAATTAACCTCGACAAGCCCTCCAACGTTCGTGCCCACCGCCTAATCATTGATTTCCCTATCAAGGAAAATGCTGACTGATGTGTGTAGCCCAGCAGTCACGAGGTTGTCGCTTGGGTTAAGCGTATGCTTCGGTATGCAATTTCCGTTTTCTACCCTTTGATGTCGAAGCGATGGCCCAGATTTGGTTCGTGTGAAGAGTCCCCGAAATCGCATACGTTTAATGGCGGCAATGGCAATTTTCGAACACACGATACCCGATGGCGACGTGGGCAAACGGTCCTGATGATGGGTGGCGAGCGAGTGGTGGATTTCCAAGCACAAGTATTTCGACGGCGCAACAAGTCCATGGCGAATCCCTCGGGACGCGCTCACAAATCTTCTCATTCAGCTTGAACCACGTGTGATCAATCTCCAGGCTCTGTTGTGCTTGGAGACTTGGTTCGGTTTTGTTTACGAAAATGGAAGTGGAACGCGACGTCCGACAAACGGAAACTGCCATTGCCATCGGCCAGCCAACAAACGCCTACGACCGACCATTTCGGGGACCTTTGCGTGGACAAAACACATCACGGCTAGCCATGCTGAAGACTTTGCTAATATGACTTCTGCGTAGTGTTGAGAAGACCGGTCACAGCGGTACCCTTGATCCTAAGGTCACTGGTGAGTCGCGTCCCACTTTGGTTGTCTCGGACTTGTTTTGCTAATTTCCCCAGGTTGCTTGATTGTTTGGTTAGTAGCGACAGCCGGATTTCAACATCTACAAGAGAGTTGTGGCTGATCACCAGTGTAGCATCGACCGCGCGACCAGACTCGTCAAGTCCCAGCAGTCTGCTGGTAAAGAGTATGTGGCTGTCATTCGCCTCCACGACAAGCTGCCGGGCGGCAAGGTCCAGTTCGCCCGCGCTCTTGAGAGTGAGTCAAACTATGATTATTATGGCTGCTGATGAAATTCTGACTTGAGACATAGCTTTGACCGGTGCCCTCTTCCAACGTCCTCCTTTGATCTCTGCCGTCAAGCGTCAGCTTCGTATCCGTACCATCCACGAGAGCAAGCTCATTGAGTTTGACAACGTAAGCACTTGATCTACTGCAATATTAAAAGTACTCGCTGACTAAATGTCAACTATAGGATCGCCACCTTGGTGTTTTCTGGGTTTCTTGCGAGGCCGGAACCTACATCCGTACGCTCTGCGTTCACCTCGTACGTCATCACCTCAGTCCCTCGTCTCGCTTTTTTTTTCTCTATTAACATGATTTCAGGGCCTTCTTTTGGGTGTTGGTGGTCACATGCAAGAGCTTCGCAGAGTGCGCAGTGGTGCCATGGACGAGACCAAGGGCATGGTCACTCTGCACGACGTGCTCGACGCTCAGTGGACGATGGACAACACCAGGGATGAGTCCTACCTGCGCAAGGTCATCTCTCCTCTGGAAACCCTTCTCACTGGCTACAAGCGTGTTGTCGTCAAGGACAGTGCCGTAAGTACAACTCCTCACACCTGATGCGACCCTGGACAACGTCTGGGCCGACAGACACTTGCTTCGTTGTTGCAACTTGCTGACGTACTACACAGGTCAACGCTGTCTGCTACGGTGCTAAGCTCATGCTTCCCGGTCTGTTGAGATACGGTAAGTTAAACTTGCAACAATGGAGCCGATGAAAGACGTGCTGACCTCGTTATCAGAGTCCGGAATTGAGGTTCACGATGAGGTTGTTCTCATGACTACCAAGGGTGAGGCCATCGCTCTGGGTATCGCTCAGATGTCTACCGTCGAGATGTCGACATGCGACCACGGTGTGGTTGCAAAGGTCAAGAGATGTATCATGGAGCGCGACCTGTACCCCAGAAGGTGGGGTCTGGGTCCTCTTGCTTCTGAGAAGAAGAAGATGAAGGCCGACGGCAAGCTCGACAAGTACGGACGCCCCAACGAGGCCACTCCCGCCAAGTGGGTTTCTGAGTACAAGGACTTCGGTGCCGCTCAGGGCGCCGCGGCGGCGGCTCCGGCTGCTACTCCTGCTACCCCCCAGAAGTCGGCGGATGTTACTATGACGACCCCCGGCACTGCGGTCACACCTGCTAACGCGGAAGATGATGGAGACAACAAGAAGCGCAAGAAGCACGAGGGCGAGACTCCCGATGAGAAGGCCGAGCGCAAGCGCAGGAAGGCCGAGAAGAAGGCTGCCAAGGCCGCGAAGAAGGCGGCAAAGGGAGGCGCGGCTGACGACGACGAGGACAGCGAGTGAGCACGAATGAGTTGCATCTCGGTTGGCTCGATACCAAGTGTTTTCTGACAATGGTCGGCGGTTGGCTGTTGTACCATAAAAATGGCTTTGGCAAGTGGCGTTTGGTTCTTTTTTCGTGAACATCCTGCGGACTGGCTGGATAGGAGTAGATAGGTCCTATATGAAAAAGCGGCAACTACGCCGCATCAGTTCAAGACATCAAGATTCTTTAGCAGTGCTCTCCACTCCACATGGAGGGCTGTCGTGCAAAAGTTGAAACGAAAAAACGGAAACCCTGGGAAACGACGTTTAGCGTGTTCCGGGCAGTAGCCCAGTTGTTTTTCGGGCTGTAGCACAACCGGGTCCGAGCAAGCGTGGATCTCATCCGAACGAGTTTTGTTTGGAATCTCAGTCATAGACAGCGCAGTATACGTGTTCCGTCCTTCGTCCGAAGACGAGTTCCATGAGAAAGGCAAGGAAGCATTGTCACCAAGCATGTCTCAGGCCAAATGCGTTGACCAACTAACGGAAACAGCAACTGTCATTGACCCTCTTTGATGCCCGTAAGAATTGGGACAATGCAACCAAGACCGCTTTTACTTGGATATGCGGATCCTTAATGCTCCCCTGAGATGACAGCAAGCCAACCCGTCTTCTCTGTTTTCTCACCTCCTTTACACACTCACAGCCCCTCTCCATCATCACGGATTATCGGTTGCGCCTCGTCCCTCAACGCCCTGTTTCGCCCATACTCAACCAGCGGGGCTAACATCACCAATCGTAGTTTTCTCGAAAACCCCGTCTCCCCACCAAGCAGTTGAGTAGTGGACTACGGTCACGCTGGTCAATGCGCCAACTCAGAGCCTCCGTGATGCTGTATGAGTGATTCGTGGCTTGCGCGTATGCCAGACGGAAGACGGCAGCTGCATGCATGCAATCCTTCCGGGATGGACTATACTGAATGAAGCCTAAGGGGATCCACGGTCTGATCACAGACGTCTGACACGCGCCCAGCCCTAGGAGGGAAAGAGAAAAAAGTTTTAGCAGCATAACCCGGGTCTGGCGAGTTTGTGAGCCTGAGCTTCGGGTATCCAGGCAAGCAATTGTAAGATGTTGCCACGCACTTCCAGCCCCTTGGCCCACCTGTTTCAAGCACTTGCACTTGCTTTGACGTGGATGGAACAAACCCACCGAGTATGAGCCGGCTCAGTAACAGCACCATGCGGAATGGAGACCAACACCGCAAAAATACATGTGGAGTGTAAGCAGACAAGAAGAAAGGAGAGAGAAACCGCCAAGTTCGGCCCAGGGGTCTCGTCGGCGAAGATGAGCCGACTACAAGAAGGACCTCACTCGCACGCTCTCCAAGATTGTTTCTCTCCTTAAAGCTCGCTTTGACTTGCATGACGGCAGCACTTGCTTGGGAAGTAATGTGCACTTCAGCATTGGGACTAATAGGCCGTCTGTTTCCTCGAGAAGGGACGCCCATCAGCACAACTATCTTGTTTCTAGACGCACTTTGTTAATTTCCAACGAGCGTTCTCATCGAGTCTTTTATACCACCTTGTATAATCCTGTTTTTCTGGTTACTGTTAGTGAACAATGTTTTCAAGAACATCGTTACGGCGATGTTCCATTCTGGCGGCGGGCCTCTTCTGTCTGGGTGCGTGGCAACCCGTATTTGGCGTGCCAGTAGAACCGCTGTACGTCATCGGCCGAGATGAAAACAACAAGACGATGAAGACCAAGCTCAGCACCGACTTTCCAGATCCGGCACTTGTCCAGGGGGACGACGGGATCTGGTACTCCTTTGCAACAAACGCCAACGGTAAAAACATCCAAGTAGCCAAGGCCTCTCAGATTTCAGGGTCATGGGAACTGCTCGACAACGACGCTCTCCCAGATGTCGGCTGGGCTACGGGTGCCAACACTTGGGCCCCGGATGTGAGGAAGCTCGACAATGGATCTTTCATCATGTACTACTCCGGAGAGGTCAAGGAGGGTGGCGGACGGCACTGCATCGGCGTTGGCATCTCTGACGTTATCACCGGCCCGTACAAGCCCACGAGGGAGCCTTGGGTGTGTCCGTTTGCCGATGGCGGCGCCATCGACGCGGCGGGATACTTTGACGAACCCACCCGCAAGCGCTATGTGCTGTACAAAGTTGACGGCAACAACATTGGCAACGGCGGCGACTGCAACAACGGCATCGAACCGCTGGTGCCGACACCAATCATGCTGCAAGAGGTCGAGGCCGACGGGATCAGCAAGATCGGCGACCCTGTCGAGATCCTGGACAGGACGGACGATGACGGGCCCCTCGTCGAGGCTCCGGACCTCGTGCGAACCGAAGAGGGACTCTACATACTCTTCTTCAGCAGCTTCTGCTTTAACTCGGAAAACTACAACGTCAACTACGCGACGAGCAGAAACATTAGTGGCCCATACCAGCGGCCGTCTCGGAAGCTCCTCCAGACAGGCGACTTCAACCTCACGGCGCCCGGCGGGGCGACGAGCGTCAAGGGAGGCGGGCAGATGCTCTTCCACAGCGACTGTCCCGAGACGGCGCCCCAGCGATGCCTCTATCAGACGACTTACTCGGTAACCGGCAGAGATTTAATCATTAGTTGAAAGGGAGTCACCTTGTGCGGATGAGGGCAGTAATGATGGTAATGATCTTTTGTTTTGTGTTTGTTTGTATTAGGGGTGGAGGGATCACAGGAAAAGTGCGTTTGGACATATAAACGCACAGCCCGGGAAGTCAAAACCGGCTTTTATTACTCTGGTTGGCTTTTTTTTTTTTTTTTTGGTCATTCTTCAGTTCATACGCGAGCGTTTGGATGCATAACACACACACTCGAACATAGGCAGCGGGCTGGGAAACCCGTCATGAGACATATGATCACAATCAGAAAGCAGCCGTGCTCTACCGCCGGCAAGACCATACGGAAGAACAGCGACTGGGTGCGGAAACAGAGTATGTAATATTTGTATAAAATATAATGACGAACAGCGATGAGGAACTGAGAAACGAGACTTGGGGGCCAAGGCGTACCACAAGGGGTTCGACTCAGTAAGGCCAGAAACAGTCGCAAGGGAAAGGGAATGGCTTGGTTCTAAGCAAAAAAGCCCGGGGTTGTGCACCCCGACTCCTAATAGCGAGAGAAAGTAAACAGCAAAAGAGAAGAGTGGCCAGGATAGCCAGCATTCGCAATGGCATTTTTCAAGCAACAGAAAGGGAAACAATGCATTGACAGATGCCCGGATAACCAACAAGTTACATGCGCGCCCATTCGGGACCCGCAGTGGAGCACCGCAGCACCCACCGAACCAAGCTTACGGCTTCAAGTGGGGGATTTAAATGCCCGAACATCAGGTGGTGAAGTGAGGTACATAGTATGTATGTTGTACCCAAGGTAAGCGCCGGTCCCGGGACTCATCACTTCACCAAGCAGCATAATCCCCAGCTGCCTCTTCCTATTGGCCAAGACCTACTTCGCCTTCATCCACCGCTTCTGACCCTGGTGCATCTCGCAGCCGCCGTGATCAATGGCATTGCATCCCCTCAGAACCAGGCACAGGCACAGAATGTCAGGGGAAGGAAAGGCACTATTGACTGCTTCACGACCGCATACGGGAAAGGCGGCGCCATATTGCCCAGTGACAGTCGTCTGAGCCGCATCTCGGCAGCCCAAGCACCTGTGCTTGGGAGGTTACAATGCACCGTCTTCCTGCAGGTGCTGGGAGTCGTTAACCGCTGTGCCGTACTTCATCCTGTTCACCTGACGAGCCAAGCTCATCAACGAACACCATAATCACGTCGGTAAGCGGCGCTTGTTGTGCGCGCAGCTCGCGATCGCTACACCGCGGGACCACATCACTCTGCCCTCTTTGCTCTGGTAAGCCAGGCCTGCCGATCATTGGCCTGTTGGTGCCGACATCACCACACCCTCTGCCGATGGACCTTACCACGGTCGACTGAGTGGGCGGCAGGACACCGGGCCATTCCCGGCTGGGAGCCTCAGCTTGTAATCTATCTGGCTGCGTCTGCGAGGGTCTCACCATGCCTTCGGGATGCTGCTAGTCGAGATGTATGCTACGGGCGGCTTTAGACAGTCACCTTGCCACCTTGGGACTCTTGTTCCTGCATCTGCCCTTGCCAGTCTAGGTGGGCGGTGTGGTGGTGTTGATGAGCACGTTGGTAAGATATATCACTTGGACCATCCCGTTTGTGAGGAGCAATATTTTTGCTGAGCTTGTATTCTCTTGTTTGTGACCATCTGCTTGCCGTTCCTTGACTTACATTTTACAATTCTTTAATACTCCTTTTCGAGATACCACATCTCCAAGTACCTTTTCATAATCCAAATCGCAGTCTGCGGAGCTCAGGAGCTTCACACTGCATTGAATTCTCTTCGTCAATATTACTTCACTGCCTTTTAGTCCTTCGGAAGTTCACAATGGCTACTCGAAACACTCTCCTTCTCTTGACCACAATCATTCCGGTATACGTATCAGCACTGCAGGCCACTCCAGACTCGCCGTGTGCGTCCTTCTGCATCGACTCAGGCGACCTCGATCACTCGGACCCGAACTCGTCCAACACGAAGGGAAAGGACATCACTTGTATCGATGGCAAATACCAGACCGAGCCCGCGGGCCAGAAGTTCCAACAATGTCTGAGCTGTCTGCAGGAAAGTGCCTTTGCCAAGGGCGAGGAAAACGATCAAGACTGGTTCTTGTGTAAGTCGCTAGATCTCAAAACATCTGAGAGTCCGGACCCTGACGGCTGATGCTATTCCCAGACAACATGAGATATTCCTTCGACTACTGCATCTTTGGATATCCCAACGCCACCGGTGTTGGATCAAACCCCTGCATGACATCCACCGCCTGCGGTGCTCTGGAAGTCGCTCTCACGGACGGTGAGCTTGACCCGCAAAAGTCGACTCAGTACTCGTACTGCGACGCCGACGGCGGCGCCATGCTCGGCGCGGCATACGACAAGTGCCTGTCGTACGTGAGGGCAGGTGGTGAACACTACTACCTTGCCAATTGTATGTCATCCTTCCCCCGAAACTCGGTGAAAAAGCTTCCAACATCTGCTAGACCTCGTCGCGCTCGGAGCCGGATGCCAACAGCGGCCGCAGCCCGGTAAATTGATCGGTCTCAACGACACCGTATTCACAAAAGGCATCATCACCATAGTCGACCCCAAGGACCTCATCGACAACGGCGAAAAAGAAGGTTCACACTTGCCAACGACAGCCATCGTAGGCATCGTCATCGGCGCCGTCATCGCAGTCCTCCTCGCCGCGGGGTGCATCTTCATCCGATACCGCAAGCGCAAGGCGCGCAGGGAGGGCCGCGGCATTAACCCGGAGCTCTCCCGCCGCGCCAAGGGCCACCGCCCGGCGTCCTCCCTCTCCTTCCGGTGCCAGACGCACCTCACGCCCAAAACGCCAAACTTCTTCCCCATCAACGAGGAAGATGCGCACAACGAGAAGGACCTGGCCGGGCCCGCCCAGAAACAGGACGCGGCCTTCAACCCGGCCGTGCAGCCCGGCCTCTGGAGACCGCACGACGCCATGTCCTCCCTGCGTTGCGCGAGCCCCGTCTCCTTCGCAGACAAGAAGGGCCTCCCCCAGAGGGACAACGTGCCGCTGGCGAGCATCACCACAAGCCTTCCCGTCATCCCGCTCAAGGCCCACTCGCCGAGGTTCAACATGTCGTCTCCCCAGGATGACTACTCGACGCCGACGTCCACCACCTCGGCGGCACCGCTGCTACCGTTTAGACCCTACGTGCCCTCCGAGCACGGGGTGTCGACGCCGTCAACGGGGCACGCCGCCGCCTTCAGCCCCGCGACGACGTACGCCTCCCCCACGTCCGGGACGACCGCCAGCCCCCTACTCAGCCAGGCCGGCTGGCCCGCGCCCAGCCGACACGTCTCGACCGAGTCGTCCCCGGTGACGGAAGTGTCGAGGACGATTCCCGTCATCGTGAGGGATCTCGCCCGGCCGTTGCCCAGGAGGATCACGTCTCTGGGAGGCGGCAGCCCGGTGGAAAGCCAGAGGCTCCAAACGGCGTTTCCGCCGCCGCCGCCCAGGAGGAGATGATTCTTTCGTGGTGATCGCGTGTTGTCGTTCCAGGAAAGGAGTGGTTTGTGGCCGGGAAACCGAAAGCGGGTGGCGTTTTGGAGTTCTACGTCGAGCATAATGGGGCTTCTGTCGGCCGGACTACGTCGAAAGAGCATGCTATAGTTCACATTCGATGGTGATAATGCCAAAACCGTTTTCAAGATCCAGCAGTGACGTTTAACTCGACCCTTACTATTCATCGTGCCTGCTGTCACCAAGGCCGTTGTCGGAGCGCTTCTGTTTTGCAAAGCACCATCCAATCCAGTCTCTTCTATGGGTATTCGGTGCCCGTCGTTTAGCTACAAAAAATGGACAACAATTGTACGAAACCCGATCCATATTCTCGCCCCCCTTTGAAAAGCAATCAAACGCCTCTGCTGATGCAACTTGTTTCGCTGATCCCTTAGCGTTCCCCTCCTTTAACCCATGGCGAGCTGGCCCTGCTTAGCTCCTCCGCCTGCATAATCTCGTTCTGTTCCCTGAACCATCCCGCCCCTTCGTCAAGATCCACCCGTGAACTCCTCAATGACTCTAGGTTCTCCCTCGCCTCACGCAGGATCTTTTCCACGTCCGTATTGCTTGGTGGCCGCTTCTTGACGCGAGCCTCGTCCGCGGGTGTCGCCTCCTTATCGTCGTCCAAAGATCTCTTTCTCTTGCTAAGGGGCGAGGTCCCGTTGACTCGTGGCGTAGTGCTGCCGCCGTTCAGTGACTGCGAGAAGCGCAGGCGGGCCTCGGCGGCATGATTGAGGTCGGCGGACACACTCCGGCGTCGTTTGGTTTCTTCTACGCCAAACGAACCGAGACCGGCATAGCGCTTCCCATTGTATCGAATCTCGTTCGCGATAGACTCCGGTAAGGCCGATCCGTCCGGCATTGTCACAAGTCCCATAGCCTTTAGACGCCAGCGATCCGATACTTTGCTAACACGTTTGTGGGGGTCTGGGGTCGACGTGAAGCGTGACGACGAGTGCGTTGACATGGGAGGCAAAGATCTGCGCAGTTTGTTGGTGCTGTGACCAAACTCCTCGCGCAACGCCTTCGTTTTAGCACCACAGGGCTTATTTGATGACACCGACTGCGACAATTCTGCCGATGACCTGGGCCGCGATGAAGTTGTGGTTGCATATGTGTCGGCAAACGTTGGGACTTTAATGACATTTGCGGCAGCTTCCCTTTCGTTTGCAACACCAGACAAGATGCCAGTCGCCAGAAGAGCATCTGCCTCGGCTTGCAGGTCGCCCACCCGGGGGTCGTCCTTCTTGAGGTGGAGCAATTCTCTGAACTCCTCAACGGGATCGGTCCCGTTTTTCTCAAGAGCCTTCCGCCGTGCTTCGGCAATTTTGGCTGCCTTGTCCCTTTTTCTTTTCTCTTCTTCGCGTCGCTCCAGCTGGGCTCTTCTGTACTCTTCTCTCTCCTGCCGACGAAGCTTACTGAGGCGAAGCTGCCTTGCAATCTCCCTCCAACGGTAGAAATACTTGACGGATAGATTGTAGACCTGGAACTTCCGTGCCTCTGCAAGATCCCTCTCTTCTGCTTCTTTTCTTTTCCTTTCTACCTCCTCCCTCTGGTGCTGCTCAAAGGCATCGGCAACAATTTGCTCAACAATGAACTTCTCGAATTCTTGCATTAACCCGTTATCGCCCATGACAAACCACTTCGCGAAGTCAACCATGAGATCATGCTTTGACCGGTGTTTCAAAATCGGAGGTTCGGGAGGGGCTATTTGGGCTGGTTGTGAGCGCGTTGTTTCGGAAGTGTTGCTGGCCACAGGCAAGAACTCTGGTTGACTCGCAGGTGCTGGCTTAGCGACCTCGGACAATCCATTTCTCTGCAAGGGCGATAGAGAGGGAACGACATCGCCAACGTTGAGAGGCTTCTGAAGAGGCTCAGGTGCTGACGCAGGAGTGGTGAAAGGGCTTGGTATCTGAGGAGACTGGGCTTGCGAAACCCCTAGCGACTGGGTTGGTTGAGCCAACACCGATGAGGTGGTGGATGTCGAAGAGTGCGTTGCTTCAGCTGGCTTAGGAGCTGCCTGAAAGTGGTTGCCAGAGAGAGGTGCCGTTGTAGGCGGTTTGCCTGCAGGGGGTGTAAATGAGAACGGACTTGATGACGGCGGCACGGCAGCGGCAGCCGAGGATGGAAGAGGGAATTGGGGCGTCGGAGGAGTGACGGTGATAGCCGGCGAAGACGCGCCAGCTACTTGAGGCTTTGACTGCGCGAATTGGCTGGCCTCCTGCACCTTTTGCTGCGTACTGGGTCCGAATGCTGAAAAAGGGGATGATTTGGCAGCAGGTTCAGCGGGTGTAGAAGCTCCATTGAGCTGAGGTGATGAAGCGGGTAGACTAGGATTGCTGCCGACGATCGGCTTCTCAGGCGCGGATGCTTGCTTTCCGAATGGGTCTGATTTGGCAGAAAACGGATTGCCGGGAGTTGAGGACGCTGTTTGGGCTGGTTGTTGTGATGGTGTAGTGGTAAGTGGTGACCTTTGGGCAAACGGGTTCGAGAACGGATTTGTCGCTGTCGCTTCGGACTTTGGGCTTTCAGTCGCTGCAAGATATGGCATTAGCTTGAATTCGCTGTGCGCGTCCCCTCTCCCCTTCTCAGGTTGCGCTGACGATACATCTCCGGATGTCATGTTCTCCGGTTCTTCCTGTCCTCCAATGTCTTCAATTCTTCCAACTAGATAGTACTCGACAGCGATAGTAAGCACCGACTGTGCTCGGTACCTTTCTGCCTGAGTTTATGAACCCAGTGGGAGTGAGAAGGACCACTCAGGAGTAGTGTACAGGAGGTACGAGCCATTCGCAGGATCAAGTCGAGAAGGGATGTGGACGAAGCAGGGTTATGGGACTTTGGGTCATGACTGGAAAATTCTTTACCTTTGACGAAAGAAGGTGGTCCTGCCAGGCTTGTAGAAACACCTCCTGGTGTAGTCGAGAAGGGTGATTTGAATGGCGAATCAGTTTTAAAGGAGGAGTTCGCCCCGGATTGGGCATGCGTCTGCGGTGGCCTGGCCGTCGTTGAGCCTGTTTTGAACAACCCATTCTGCCTGGGAGTAGAGGTGGGTTGTATAGAATTGGACGACTCATCCTGTATTGTCGTATGTATAATGTCGGGAAGACTGCGAGACCCTCGTTTTCTTTCCACCAAATCTTGGGAGAAGCTATGGTGAATTCTTGGCCACGTTATACGATTGGACGTGTCAAGGTATTGTACCGGCTCTCCAGACTGTGTTTCACCAGAGACAAAACTCAGGCCGTGCTGCTGAGCGAACTCGATAGCCTGTGCTTCCGTGTCGAAGTGAAGAAATCGATTGAGCGTAGAGGGGGTAATGTCTTTTGCTCCGTTTCGAGGTCGTGTGTATGCCTTCTTCAGCGAGCGTAACACAGAGCGTCGCAGTTGGCCTAAATGAATTTCCGCGAAGCATGCCATGGTGTAGGAAACGTCCCTACTTTCAAGAATCTTGAAATAGGTGCGGTGTGCCCCTGATGTCGCCATAGATGGCGCAGTGCCCAAAGGGCCGTGGAAATCCAAGCTACTCTGAAGACTCTCAACCAGTGAAACAGCCGTTCTTATTTCGTCGGATTCTGTCCAGAAACGAGAATCTCCCCATTCCTTCTGAACGTCGTCAAGGATGTTTGGTTTGTTTGCGCTGAACAATAAGTGATAGGCCCTGAATTCTGCCTCGTTCTCACAGATGACGCCGTGTGGCTTGCAGTCGTCGTACGCGAACATGAGGGAAAGTAGCGACTTGCCCAACTGCTCGATTTCTTGTTGCTCTGAGAAATCCTCCGGGGCAAATCCTTCTTGCGAGAGCAAGTGTAAAGACGTGACGTGGAACCTTGCAATTGTCTCAAGGCAGTAGACCTGATCTTTCATTTCCTGTGGTGACATTGTCGAGTGGAAAATGAAGTCTCGCCGAATCGCACGCGTCCTGTCCCAGAGAAATCCGTGCAAGGTAGGGAGTCTGTCGTCTGTTTGGAGGAGATCATCGATGAGGTAGTTGAGAGTTTTTCGAAGCGCCGCTGTAGACCTCACGTCCATCGGTAGAGGGGCCTCTTGACCGGCGGCGGAACGGGCCAACTTCTTCACCATTTTCGATGTCGTGGCAAAGGTAGTCTCAGGGTTTTTCTCAGCGGATTGGACATCGAATTCCGTTATGCGTGTGATCTTCTCAAAGTCGGGACACATGGCGTCGCAAATGCCTTTGAAGTCGATCGCGTCCTCCAGGCGTTTAGGCTTTTCTGGATCGTCAATCAAGCCGGCGCGCATCAAAGAAGACCGGGCGCGGTCGCGATAAGATTTGTAGTCTTCTCTGAACTTTGCCATCGCTGCCTTTGACTTCGTGTTTCCTGGATCGGATGGCCATTTTGGCGGCGCAATTCCATCTTTCCTAAGCTGAGAGAATATCTTCTCTGAGTAGGGCGTGCCGTCACCGCTCGATTCGCCGTTCGCATCGTCTGTCTCGTAGTCGCTGTAGTCTGTGCCTTGGGCTGAATCAATGTTTTGAGAGCCAAAACCGCCGCGCGACTGCGATGGTCCGAATGGTTTCGCAGCACCCTTCTTCGCGCCGTTCGGCCTCATGCCTTGCGTCTGTGAAGCCTTTTTCTTCCATTCGCCCTGTGAACTCGCCTTGGTATTTTTCCGTCGCCGATTGTCGTCTGAGCTTGCGCCATCGAAGGGATTGACGCCCTTGCGCTTCGTCGAAAGGGTCGTCATTTCGGGCGGGTGATTCTTCAGGCTGCGTTTCGACCGCTTCCCACCACCACCGCCAGCACCATCGAGGCCAAAACCGTGCTGATCCTCGTCGGAATGACCTCCAAAGCCACCCGATGATGATCCTCCAAATGGCGTCTGCGTTGTGCTGCGTCTGCTTGGGGAAAAGGACAGCGACGTCATGTCAAAGTCGCGGCAGGAATCTCAAAAAGGAAGCGACGAGACACACCACGCGAGATGTCCAAGTGGAGAACTAGGATGGAGCTGCCCAGCGTTTGTCGCGCCAGCGTGTTTGGCTGCGCTTAACCTTTGACGGGCGCTTAGGCGGTATGTGATCCACATTATTGTCTGCCGAAAGGGCAGGGTGTGAGAACATCCATTACGGAAGCCACGCCCTAGTCTTGAGAAATGGTGAACGCATTCCAAATTCACTGTCCAAACAAAATTCTCCATTGATGAATCCCCGTTAGGTCGTAAATTAGGAAGAATCCATGAATTTCATGTATACTAAACTGACTGAAAAGATCATTTTCCATACTTCACGATGCACGAGTGGTTCATCGAACCACTGTGAATCTCATTTATTGTTCATCATCGCGTTAGGCACACAGAGCGTGGTCTGGCGCACACTAAGGGTATCTCTCATTGACTAGTGTCTAGACGTCGCCAAATGCTATCGACATCCAACTGCCGTTGACCTTAAGCATAGTTCTTCGAACGGAAGCGGGCTGGGCCGAGCCCCTTCCTGATCTCGTCCAGTTGCTCAAGGCCAGTTTGGGCCTTGTTTTTCTTGTTCGTACGCTTGCCTGGCTTCGTGTAGTTGCCCAAGAAGTCGTCCATGATACTGTCAAAGTCGCTTCTGGTGGGGCCCGTAACGCTTGACGCGGTTGACACTTCCGAAACGGAGGCCATGTCATCACCCATCTCAGCCGTATATTCTTCCTCAATCTTGTCGAACCGGGCGTCCAAGAGCGTGAGTTGCTCTGTTCTGACCATGGACGACGAGGTCATAGAGTAGGCGGACGGGTTGGTGAGGGCTCCCTTTCTCTTCTTTCGTCGGCCACCCATCGTCGTCGTGGTCCAGATGGAAGACTGCATTTCAGACGGCGCAGCTTTGTTCTGGGGCTTACCACCTTTCTGGTCCTTCTTGAATTGCTTGAAGTCCTCCAACCAATCCTCGTTCTGGTGCTCTGGCCGTGCCTCGCCCTCGACGGGCACGAGCTGAGGCACTGCTTCACTGGTATACTCCTTATTCGGCTTTGCGGTGGCGTCTGACTCCCACCCGTCGTCTTCATCCTCAAAATCGTCATATTGCTCTTCAAATTCATACTGGTCAACCTCGCGCGAATCCTTCGCTAACTGTTGGAAAATATCGTCGTCTTCGTCCACGTAGGCGTCGTCCTCCAAGGCCTCCAAGACTTCTCGCAGCCGGGGGTCCATATCAGGTTGGAAGCCGGCGATGGCGTCGGGAATGTCTTGCTGCGATTGGTAGTTCATACGCTGCAGGTTCTTGGACGGAAGAACAGACTCGTCCAACAGCTCTTCGCTCTTCTGTGACAAGTCCATTTGTCGCAAAGCTTCCTCAAGGGACTGTGTTTGCTTCCCCTTGCCCTTGTTTGCGGTTGATGAAGCCTCCACCCAGACAGCCTCTCCACCTCCGGAGTTCAGGTCGCGCAGATGTTGCATGTAGTCGTACTCGGTATCGTCATAGTAGACGCCATATTCTGCCGCCTCGCCCTCGTTGTCTCGTATGCTCGCGGCGTCGGATCCAAGCTCAGACGCGAGATCACTCAAGTGCTTCTCCTTTGACGATCCTCCGCGCTGAGGCACAGGGTTGAGCACCATGGACGGCGCATTTTCGTCGTGGATGAGGGGGTCATTCTGCGGGCGGTGGACGAGGGTGAAATGCTGCGCATTCTTCTTGTTGCTGCAACGGTGTCAGTTAAAAGACTTTGAATAGATGGAAGGTTGTGTCTTACATCCACTTTCCCTTCGCCATCTTGTCCGATTTGCGGGTTGTCACTTTATGCGGCCGGTTGGGGATTTGGACTCGGTCAAGATGTCGGGTCGCTGGTTTCAGTGCGTAAAAGAATTCAGTGGGACAAACAGGTGCGCACCCCTCAGCATGTGGAAATCCAGGGTGAGTTAGTGGCAGTCCTTGCCTCGACGAAAAAAAATCTTGGTGGGGGTCCTCTGCGCCTTATCCGAAGTACAAATGACGGAAGTAATCTAATCGATAAGGCCGATGGATGAAAAGGCAGGGTTTTCTCACTGCAGCGGGGGACTTTTTTGCCCCGCGACGACATTAATCAGCGGGGCAACTACCATTCTCTGCAGAGGCGGCTGCGAAGGCACTCCCACTTATTACTCATTCACTCAGAGGATTTGGCGAACATTTTCCTCCCTTCTTTAGTTGACCAGATTTCCCACTATAACGACCCATCGCCGCGAATATGGTGCACGCCAAGTCAAAGAATAGTGTCGGGTTGGGCAATGCCCTTATGAACGACCGCTTTGGCAAGGGTCGTGGCTCAGACAGAAAGAAGACATCCGCCATCACGAGAGTTAACCATGCCACTGGAGAAGAGGTACGCGCTATCGCAACAGTTTCAGTTTTTCAAGGCTCACACTAATATTGGGCTACTAGTACCTTACGAACGAACGCCAAGAAGCAGCATGGGTCAAAATGCGATCGGTTACCGAGCAGGGCGCTCTTGACGAGTTCCTGGCGACAGCAGAGCTGGCCGGCACAGACTTCACGGCGGAGAAGATGAACAACATTAAGATTATCCACACCGATCAGAAGAACCCCTATCTGCTCTCGGGAGCTGAGGAGCGGGCTGTTGTTGGCAAGCACAAGGCTCACAAGGGTCGCCTGACAGTACCGAGAAGACCGAAGTGGGATGCTTCCACTACCCGGGAGGAGCTAGACAGGCGAGAGCGAGAAAGTTTTCTGGATTGGCGTCGTGGTCTTGCGGAGCTTCAGGAGAACCACGATCTTCTAATGACACCATTCGAGCGAAACATCGAGGTTTGGAGACAACTGTGGCGGGTTGTTGAAAGATCGGACTTGGTCGTTCAGATTGTCGATGCCCGAAACCCATTGCTTTTCAGATCTGATGACCTTGAGAACTACGTCAAGGACCTTGATTCGAAGAAGGAGAACCTTTTGCTCATAAACAAGGCAGACATGTTGACGCTAACCCAGCGGAAGATGTGGGCCAAATACCTGAAAGAGAACGGCATTGCTTATAGGTTCTTCTCTGCATACCTTGCGAAAGAGCTTCAGGAGTCTTTGGACAGAGAAACTTCGGATTCTGAGTCTGAAGAGCCTCAAGCTGGAAGCAGCTCTCAAGCTCACATCGGCTCCAAGGACGCCGACAGTGATGAGAAGAGCTCAGATGCTGAAGATCAAGAGGAGGGCGGTGCTGACACATCAAAACCCAACGATGAGGTCGATGAGATTGATGACGAGGACACAAGGATCCTGACGGTGGAGGAACTGGAGGAGATCTTCCTCAGCCACGCCCCCGAGAATCCAGGTACGTTGAACTTGAACTAGAAAAGTTAAAGCAAAGACTAACGTTAGCACCCCAGAGCCTGGGCACAAGCTACAAATCGGTCTTGTCGGATACCCCAACGTCGGTAAATCCTCTACAATCAACGCACTGATTGGGGCCAAGAAGGTTTCCGTCTCGTCAACACCAGGAAAGACGAAGCATTTCCAGACGATTCACCTGAGCGACAATGTTGTTCTGTGCGATTGCCCAGGTCTAGTCTTTCCCAACTTTGCCAACACAAAGGCCGATCTCGTGTGCAATGGCGTTCTGCCCATCGATCAATTGCGAGAGTTCACCGGTCCTGCAGGGCTCGTTGCCCGAAGGATTCCCAAGCCGTTCCTGGAAGCAGTATACGGTATCAACATCAAAACTCGGGCGATCGAGGAGGGCGGTACCGGAATTCCTTCTGCACAGGAACTGCTGGCCGCTTACGCCAAGGCTAGAGGCTTCACAACTCAGGGATTAGGCCAGCCTGACGAGTCAAGGGCCTCGCGTTACATTCTGAAGGATTACGTGAATGGCAAACTTCTATACTGCGAGCCGCCTCCGGGCACCGTTGATGGCCCGGAGTTCAATGCTGAGCTCTACGATGCAAGCCACCTCCCGGAGAAGCGTCGTGCTGCACTCGCTACTTCGCTTGATACCATGTCCCTTGTGGGCGACGACATTTCGATCGCCCCTTCAGACCTAGCCGCACTTCCAGCCGGCCCCAAGTCAAAGAAGATCGACCGTGGTTTCTTTGGAACCGGACCCAGCGGTGCTGGCCACCTCAAGATGCCTTTTAGCCATAAATACTCTGAGCAGGGCCAGAAGCATCTGAGTGGAAGGAAGGCTCGAGCGATGATTGCTCTGGAGAACGGGATCGACCCCAAGGACGTACAGCTTTCTTCAGGCAAGAAGCACTTCAAGGGGAGCGGAAAGACGAAGAAGGGCAAGAAGCGAGGTGGAAACAACGATGATGATGACTAGATACCTGATTCGCATTCAATGGCGGTCGTGAAACCATTAACATATGTTACACTTATCTTTCACTGAGTGTAAAATGAATTTCGTTGAACAATACTGGAACGACTGTAGAAGTCTCGCCTTTTGGAGATATGAAGTGTTTTCCAGTGCAATCCGTAAGCAGTGAAGCAATATTGGGGGAGGTAGCGTAGTGATGTGACGGGCCAAGAAGGACTCCTTGAGTGGAGTCCGTTGATCCCGGTTGAGTTTAGCGCGCTCAATCCCGACGCGTCTTTTTGACCAAGCATCGCGTAAAGTGCTTCGACCCGTCATCCACGCCGTAGACTGACGACCTTCCAAACACACCGTCAAACCCAAACCAGGCCAGAAAAAGAGTCGCCATGCCTGCACAGAAGACAGTCACGAAACCTGAGGATGTCGGCGAGTCCTCAACATCTGCAGCTAAGAAGGCATTGACCGCCGCGTCAAACGGCGTCGCCAACTATGAGCTTCCTTGGTATGTGCCAAACTCTTGGGTCTCCTCCCACGTTTCAAACGCTCATAGGAACATCTTTTCAGGGTCGAAAAATATCGTCCCGTCTTTCTCGATGATGTCGTTGGCAATACCGAGACGATCGATCGGCTTAAGATCATTGCGAAGGAGGGAAACATGCCGCACGTTATCATCTCCGGCATGCCTGGTATTGGAAAAACGACGAGTGTGCTATGCCTGGCGCGACAGCTTCTTGGAGACTCGTATAAAGAGGCCGTTTTAGAACTGAATGCCAGTGATGAAAGAGGTATGGGAACACTCCGTGTACCAACGGGCTCTTGCTGAACTCGTATATCCAGGAATCGACGTTGTCCGCAACCGCATTAAGGGTTTCGCCCAGAAGAAGGTCACTCTGCCCCAAGGCCGACACAAACTCGTCATCCTCGACGAAGCCGATAGCATGACATCAGGCGCGCAGCAAGCTCTGCGTCGAACAATGGAAATCTACTCCAACACGACCCGTTTCGCCTTCGCCTGTAACCAGTCCAATAAGATTATTGAGCCGCTGCAGTCGCGATGCGCCATCCTCCGCTACGCCCGACTTACCGATGAACAGGTCGTCAAACGTCTGCTGCAGATCATTGAGGCGGAAAAGGTGGAATACAGTGACGACGGCCTGGCGGCGCTCGTCTTCAGCGCTGAGGGTGACATGCGACAGGCCATCAACAACCTACAATCGACATTTGCCGGCTTCGGCTTCGTATCGGGCGACAACGTCTTCAAAGTGGTGGACTCGCCGCACCCAATCAAGGTGCAGGCCATGCTCAAGGCGTGCTACGAGGGCAATGTCGACTCGGCGCTGGACAGCCTACGCGAGCTATGGGATCTGGGCTACTCTAGCCACGACATCATCAGCACCATGTTCAAGGTGACCAAGACCATCCCCACGCTCAGCGAGCACTCGAAGCTCGAATTCATCAAGGAAATTGGCTTCACACACATGAAAATTCTGGAGGGCGTGCAGACGCTGCTGCAGCTTAGCGGCTGCGTGGCAAGACTCTGCAAGCTCAACATGGACCCGAAGAAATTCGAAGTGTCGTCGAAATGAGGTTGGGCTTGCGTGACGAAGCCTGCCTCCGGCGGGATGTAATGACTTGCATGATCCGGCGTTGGGGAAGGATATAGGTCTGCGTTACCATTTCTGTGTGTAGCCACAAAAAGCTAAAAGGATTCTAAAGTCCCGGTATTATACAAAAAACTACGAAATACAGATTCAGATCAACTTTTCACCGTGAGAGACACACTGTCTCATCGGATTCATTGGTGGTAATGGCGGCCATTCATTTCTTCTCATCCGTGGGGTTCTCGAGGAACTCTTGCTCAAACCTCTCCCACCTTGCCCTGTCCCTCAGAATGCGTTTCTGTAGCCGGACCCTCGCTTCATACTCTCTCAACCTGTGGTCTGCCTCTAGCATGCTACCCAGCACCATTGCCGACATTTGAATATAACTAAGGCCACCTACGTCAGTCCACCTTCCTCATGATGATAAAAGAATAAGTGTGGTCGCGTGGTATCTCACATCTTGAACTGAATCGTAAGGCCCTTGTACAGCGGCGAGAGCTTGTAGGCAAAGGCACCCAGCACAGCCGCTCCGGCGCCCCATTTCGCCGCGCCCGCGACGGCTCCTCGAGTTGCTTCCCACGCGGCATCGTTGGCCTCGGCGCTCTTCATCTGGTCGTGGGACTTCATCTTGTGGGCATGTCGGCCGGGCGCCGGTTCTCTTGTGTGTTGAATGCGGAGAGAAAGTGAGAATTGGGTGATGACGTCGGTGTGGTCGACGGGACGTGATAATCAATAACGGCTAATTTAATTGGTGAAACACAGTCTTGAAAGTCAAATGAGACAAGAATGTGAGGTTCGGCTCTAAGGATTTTTTCCTTTTGTTGGTGAAATCGTACGATACCCCCTTCGTCTCCTAGAAGCTGCTCTCCGGAATTATAAGGCTAACCTCCCAAGGTTGAAGCTTTTACTTCATCATTCCCCGAGGTGAGCAAGCTGGACGGGCGGGTGGGACGAGCAGACGCCGAACAGATCCCTGCAGCGTCCCAGCGCATCCCGTCCATCGCCCCCCCCTGGACGAGTTCCATTTCAGAGGGGCGCTGTTCGCTGAGGGATCCCCGCCGTGTTACCTACTCTAGGCCCGAAGCAGCCCCTGAGGGGGGCCGACTCGCCCCCGATTTCGCAGGGGACTTTTCCAGGCCGTTATCAACACCCTAAGGCTTAGCATCTCTCCAACACGGCGGGCATTCTCCTTCAATGGATTCAAGCGGGCAAAAGGGATCTGTCGAGGATGCTGAGAAGGAGATATTGGAGTTAGAGGAGCGTCTTGAGGCGGCTAGGGCGAGGCTGAGGAGTTCCAAAGGACACTCCGAGTCTTGCGCATCTGTGCCGTCTCGGAGCCTATCAAAACCTTCATGTCAGTCAACCGCATTCATACCCCTGAGCTGTCTCAAGATGCGACGGTAACTCTAACAACGATTAGTTGCACTCCCGTCCTCAAATCACTATCTTCTCCTCTTATCAGATTCGGCTCTGCCTCTGGGCTCGTTCGCCTTCAGCAGCGGTCTCGAGTCTTATCTGGCCCACACCCGAGGCCGCTCATCCTTCAACGTGTTCCTCCCGGAGTCCATCTCGGCGTACGCCTCAACGACCCTGCCGTTTGTGCTTGTGGCGCATAGGAATCCAGATGCCGTCGCCGAGCTGGACGATTTCCTCGATGCCGCCATCATCTGCACCGTCGGCCGGCGCGCCTCGATAGCGCAGGGCCGCGCCCTCCTTTCCATCTGGGAGCGCTCATTCGCCTCATCTCTCCCCAGGAATGTCGTCGAGACACTTCAGCCGTACGCGACGCTGCTGAAAGCCACCTCGTCACGGACTTCATCAAGTACGGACGACTCGGCTGAGCCGCCGTTGGTGTTTGCCCATCTAGCCCCTCTGTTCGGCGCCATCTGCAACTTGGTGGGGCTGAGCTTGCAGCAGACGGCCTACATCTTCATGATGGGACACGTTAAGGCTCTGATCTCGGCCGCCGTGCGGGCGAGCATGTTTGGACCATACCAGGCGCAAAAAGTGCTTGCCAGCGACCAGGTCCAGCATTTGATCACAACCGCAATAGATAGGGAATGGACCACGCCTATCGAGAGGGCCGGACAGACCATGCCTGTCATGGATTTGTGGATAGGGAGACACGAAGTTCTGTATTCAAGAATATTTAACAGCTGACAAGCTCAGTCCCCTCCCCCCTCGATGTTCCATTTTCAATGGGTATCATGATCGCTTTTTGTCTCAGTTTTATCGTACAGACCGCCCGCCCCTTGCTCACTCGTCGTCATCATCGTCGCTACCGTAGGCGACCAATGGCCCTGAAGACACGGCCTGTTTCGGTTTCGAGGCCACCGAAACTTTGGCTGTGTTTAGGGCAGCCAGGGTGCTGCTGGAGAAGATGCCGCCAGAGACAACTGGCTGTTCTTGTGGCGCTGGAAGCGCCTGATATTGCTGCTGGTGCGCTCCTTCCCCGTTTTCGAGCAGGGGCCGCTCCTGATACTCCACCTCGAAGCCCTCCCTCCCGACCGGATTCACAGCCTGGGCTCCGCGAGCGAAGTGGACCTCGTCCGGCGCCTCGTAGCCCTCGAGACCGTAACTGCTCTCAATCTTTCTCCTCTTCCTAGCCTCCGGATCCTTGCCTTCAATCTCCGCCACAAACTCTGCTGGGAGAGCCCTCCGAACGGCCTCGGCAGCCTGTTCTTCGATGCGCCTTGCTTCGCGTGCCTGTGCCATCGGATTCGGATCAGCCGTCGCCCATCGTACGTTGAGGATTTCATCGTGGTCAAGGGACTGATGAGCCATGGCTTCCTTCGCGAACTGAGCGTTCGCCTCGTTCGAGTATGTTATGAAGGCCACGCCACGGGTGTTGAGCACGCGAACTTGGTGTAATCGTTAGCCTCCGTTCACTTGCCATACCAGAAAAGTGGACCAAACTTACTTCGCTCAATCTGACCCCATTCGGCAAAGTGACGCGCGACAATCTCCTCAATGTCGTCCGTCACGTGTATCCTTCCGACGTAGATTGTGCGGTTTTGTCTCATGAAGCTACCAACACCTCCCATGTCGTCTCTGTAGTCTGAATGCTTGTCTCGGCCGAAGCAATCGACGTTGGGGTTGAAAATGTCGTGAATGCCGGGGAGGCGGTGGAGGTACTCGCAGTCCTGGCCCTTGGGACAGATACCGCGCGCGAAAAAAAGACAGAAATAGCTGCCTGTCACTTTATCGGCCCTCGTGTATCCGCTGTCTTTGGCAACATTGCAGCGGCCCTTGGCGTGTGTCTTGGACAGGTATTTATCCTCGCGATCTCCGCCGGACCACTTGTTGTACCAGATGTTGAAGATGGTTCCCGTCTGCGGTGGCGGCTCCGATGTGATGAAGGAGGGATCGACCTGGGGACGCGCCGGCCTCTTCTTCTTTCTGATGATTTTCTTCACTTTCCTCTCCGTCGGCGCAGCCACCTCGGTATTGGTGGTGACGAGCGCCGTGTCCTGTGCTTCTCCTCCATCGACCTCGTCGGTCCGTGCAGGCGCAACGACTTCGTCCGACATGTTTGTGGGGTGCGTTCGAATTCACAGGCGACGATTCGGGTGGTCTGGAGGTTGCTAAGCCTGTAGAAAGGGGATGTTGTTGTAGGTTGTCGGTTCAGCAGCCAGGCGCGAGGCTTGAAAAATGTTATCGCGATAAAGCTGTGGCGCAAGCCACGTTCAATGGTTGGACGGAAGGCGGTGTGGGGGACAATACGTACATAGGAGCTTGACGCAGCCCCGCGGTAAATTCTGCCACTGATCAGTCTTCCCACGCCTTGGAGAGTCGGCTGCCCCACCTTGAAGTTGTGAAGCCTTCATCGACTCGAAGCGACGTCCATTTCCTCACCGTTATCTTCTGTTCAGAGGTTTCTTCAGAGTCTTAAAGACTCTGAGCTGACAAGCCGCCAAGATGGTGAACATTACGGAAAAGATCAAGGAGTATATCGCCTCTGGTTCCCAGCCTACGTTCATACAAACTGACAGGTTGTGGTTAGGATTGAGGAGGAGATGAGGAAGACTCAGAGTAAGATATACTATTCCTGTAGCCGGATCATACTCCGAAGAACCCTTGCATCCTAAACCTTTTCTCAAAGACGAGGGATCTTACGAAGCTGCGATTGAGGGATTCCTTCACGCACTTAGTGAGGGGCGCAAGGGCCTCTAAGAGATGATCTAGCTGGTGAGCCCCTGACTGACTGACAATATGCTAACGTTTTCTAGAGAACAAGGCAACTGGTACGTTGTGATGTCAGTGGTATGCTTTGTCACGGAGAGCCGCTAACAGGCCTCTTTAACAGAGTATCATCTGGGTCTCCTCAAAGGGTAAGTTCATTAAATACCTTTGCCCATCCAAAGATGCATCTTCTCACAACACCAGTAAACTCGCGCGTCTGAGAGCTCAGCTTCTGGAGCCCGGCCCGGGTGCCGGAGGTGGCGGTGGTGCAGGCTTCGACGTGAGCAAAAGCGGTGATGCCAGAATAGCCCTGGTCGGATTCCCATCAGTCGGTAAATCGACTTTCCTGTCCAAGGTCACCAAGACGAGATCGGAGGTAGCATCGTACGCCTTCACAACACTCACAGCTATTCCCGGTGTCCTGGAATACGGCGGTGCCGAGATTCAGCTGCTCGATTTGCCCGGTATCATCGAGGGCGCCGCCGAGGGCAAGGGTAGAGGACGACAGGTTATCTCGGCGGCCAAGACGAGTGACATGATCCTGATGGTGTTGGACGCGACCAAGAAGGCGGAGCAACGGGCGCTGCTCGAGGCGGAACTGGAGGCTGTGGGCATTCGTCTCAACAGAGAACCGCCGTAAGAAATCCCGACTCCCTCAACTACAACAGAGGTCTCTCTTGCAGCAACTGTCTGACCCGTTTTCCCAGAAACATCTATCTCAAGGCCAAGAAGGCCGGCGGCATGAAAATCACCTTCCAGAGCCCGCCCAAGAACATGGATGAGAAGATGGTGTTCAACATCCTGCGCGACTACAAGATCCTCAACTGCGAGGTGCTGGTGCGCGACGAGTACGCCACGGTGGACGACCTCATCGACGTTATCATGAAGGACCACCGCAAGTACATCAAGTGCCTCTACGTTTACAATAAAATCGACAGCGTCTCGCTCGACTTCCTCGACAAGCTGGCGCGCGAGCCTCAGACGGTCGTCATGAGTTGCGAGCTCGACCTTGGCATTCAGGACGTCGTCGACCGCTGCTGGGAGGAGCTGAAGCTGATCCGCATCTACACGAAGCGGAAGGGTACCGACCCGGACTTCAGCGAGGCGCTCATCGTGCGGAGCAACAGTACCATCGAGGACGTGTGCGACCGCATCCACAGAACACTCAAGGATACCTTCAAATACGCTCTCGTGTGGGGAGCGAGCGCGCGGCATATCCCGCAGAGGGTGGGACTTGGACACGTTGTGGCGGATGAGGATGTGGTCTACATTGTGAGCGCATGGAAGGCATAGAATAAAAAAAGAGACATGGTTGTGGCGATTTCGTAGTGAAGGGTGACAAGGAATTGTATTTCCTGCTCTAGCCGACTGACGGTGCGGCAGCCCATAAATACAGCCCGTCCCAAGAAAGTAGAAAAGCAAAAAGAAGCCTGATATCGTTTCGTGTCATGTCATGGTGTACAACCTCCCCCTTATAACCTGGGGCGAGACAGTGGTTTACCCGTAAAACGCCGATGAACCCTATCCTTTCCCCCCCTGCCAAACCAAGAAAGCCCCGAAAGGTGCAAGTTCAATATCTCCTTAAGAAGTGAAGGAGAGAAAAGAAAACCAGTAAAACAACGCGCGAGCCCATCCCTTTCGTGTCAAGACTTTTCTTCATGTCGTTCTGGTCAGAAAATGCGAGTCTGCCTAGAAGGGGTTGTTATTCTTGGGAGGCGTGGCTGTCCTGCTGCCGAAGAGAGCGTCGCCTTCGAGCTTCTTGGCGGACGCCTGGGCGAAGAGGGACTTCGGCTTGACCCTGGTAGGAGAGAGGTTAGCGAGGAGGCTCTCATTTGACTCGCGATGGCCAAAGGACAAGCGCCAAAGGAGGGAGTGCGTTGACTTACTTGCCAACCTGCTTGTTGCGAAGGGCGTTGAGCTTGGCGGTGCAAGGGCTCATGATGTCGTCAGAGGGCGAGATATACGTCTTGGACCTATCGAGGAGATTGGAGTTTAGGGCTGTGCTCTGGCGGTTTTGAAGCTGTGTTTTGTCGTACTTCTCTTGCGCCATCTTGTTCTGCAGGACCTGGCGGTGGTATTCCATGCTCTTGACATCCTTACCCGCCGAGTCGTTGGCTACGACAGCGGCGTTGACGTCCTTGTCGGCGAGAACCTTGGAAGACATGTTGACGAGGGCTGGGTGTAATGTGGTGTGTAAAACGTGTTGGTGCTGCTGTATGAACAATGCGCGATCTGTGGCGATGGAGGAAAGGCGAATCTTCTCAAGGTGTAGAGTTAACGGCGCAGGTTTGTCTGTTTGTAATGGATAGGTAGGCAGGTTGAGAGAAGTAGGGTTGATGGGTGGGATGGATGATTGTGGGTTTGCTTGAAGGTTTGGGGCTTGGGGCCAGTGCAGAGAAGAAAGGCTTTGTATTTGAATGTGTTTGGGGCCTAACGTGGGTTGCACGGGATTTGGCGTGGAGTGTTTATGACGTTTGAGAATGGATGTGAAAAATATATACACGAGTCTTTTGGGCTGCGCCTGTGGGATTGGGATTGGGAAGTGGTGGACCAGTTGCTGGGTGTCGAAGTAAACGAGTTTTCCGGAATGTTGACCGGGCAACCGTTAATCGAAACGGCGCGCTGGGAATTGGTGCAGGGGTTCAGGGGTGGAAGGGATGGGGCGCTGGAAAGATGGCGTTGGTGCGAATGTGGGCCTAGTGCTGCCCAGGCCTTTGTCAATGGGAAACAACTGAAGTGGCAGGAATCGTCCGTCGGTGGTGACAGGACGCGCTGTCGAGTTTTTTTTCCTCCCCTCTCTCCCTTTCTAGGTATCTTTTCCTTCTAGTGGGCTTCCCAGGTAACGCGACACCCCGGACCTTACGTTGCTAGCTAATCCTCCCGAGTGTTCCTGAGACATCCATGCCAGAACGTGCATGTATGTTGCATTGTCCCGGTCTGTGAAGTGGCATTGCCCCTTCAGTCCCTTAGCGGGGATGGCAAAATAGTCAATCGCCCCAAATGGGAAGCGCTGCCGTGGTTGAATGTCGACCAGTCAATGCTCCTGGCATCTGTTGATCTCTGTCCATTGAGTAGTCATCTCCAAGGTTACCACCCCCCGGAGCTTAATGCCTCGTCGACGAGGCGATCCATTATGCACTACACGGCCCGGACAATAGGCCTAGTGTGAGTCAGATAGCATGGTGGCGGCGGGCCAACGGTCGAAGAATTGCATCGTTGTTACCATTCAGATGGTACGGCTTTTGTACACCAAATATTTATCAACTACACGAGATAACTACAAAACTTCCCAAGCAGCTTTTTACAACTTAGACCTGTTGATGTTGGCACCCGGCTGCAACGTCTTGGTCTTGTACTGAGCCATCAGCTGTTCAGTCTTCTGCTTTTGTCTCTGGATCTTCTCCGTGACCTCCTTGCCCTTCTTGTTCTCGTTCCTGCCCAGTTGTTGAAGGTGTACTTCGTCGGGGCCGTCGGCGAGTCGAAGAGTCCTGATGCCGGCCCATGAGCTAGCCAAGGGTGTGTCCTGGCAGACACCAGCCGCGCCAAAGGACTGAATTGCACGGTCGATGACCGTCAAGGCCGTTTGAGGAACGAGGACCTTGGCCTCGGCAATCTCTTTGAGGGCCTTCTTGGGGCCAAGCTCGTCCATCTTGATGGCGGCGTTAAGGACGACCAGTCGAGCTGCGTCAATCTCAATGCGGGACTTGGCCACCCACTCGAGGATTACACCGTGCTCCCTGAGCTGCTTGCCGAACGGTGTCTTGCTTGGATCGTTAATGCGCATAAGCATCCACTCGAGGGCTCGTTCGGCCTGCGGAAGAACATGTCAGACAAATAGTTATGATACAGTGACTCTCATCCGTCCTGTCAACTTACGGCTCCAATGGTTCGCATGGCATGGTGAATGCGGCCAGGACCCAATCTGCCCTGGATGATCTCGAAGCCGCGGCCCTCACCGAGGACAAGGTTGCTGGCGGGAACACGGACATCCTTGAAGGTGATGTGGCCGTGGCCGTGGGGCGCATCGTCGTAGCCATAGACTTGCAGCATGCGGTGGATGGTGATGCCCTTGGCGTTCGCAGGAACGAGGATGACGGATTGTTGCTTGTACGGGTCCTTGTTATTGGGGTCACTCTTGCCCATGACGATGTAGATCGAGCATCGCGGGTCTCCAGCACCACTGGACCACCATTTCTACCCCAATTAGCAACTATAATGGGAAGGGACATCCCAAACATCATCCACTTACTGAGCCGTTGAGGACGTATTCGTTACCCTCTCTGCGCATGTTCAATTGAATGTTGGTCGCATCTGAAGACGCAACCTCCGGCTCGGTCATCAGGAAGGCGGAGCGGATCTCGCCCTCCATCAAGGGCTTGAGCCATTTCTGCTTTTGCTCCTCGTTGCCGTACTTGGCCAGAACCTCCATGTTACCGGTATCGGGGGCAGCGCAGTTGACGGCCTCGGAGGCGATTCTTGACTTGCCGAGCCATTCGGCCATAAGCCCATACTCGAGGTTGGTGAAGCCCGGCGACTCCTTGTAGTGGCCCTTGGGCAGGAACATGTTCCAAAGCCCGAGCTTCCTGGCCTTGGCCTTGAGGTCGTCGACGATGGCGGGGTGGTGGTCCCATCTCGCGTCTCCCTGGCCAATCTGGGCCTCAAGTACGGGGTCTGCGCTGTAGGCAGAGTGTCAGCCGCAAGATGGCGATGGGAGTACAAACCAGTGAACCCGGTTGCTTACGGAATGCACTCTTCTTCAACAAACTTGGCAACAAGATCGAGCGCCTCCTTTGCGCGATCGCTGAGGCGATCCAGAACCTGGTGGCGGCCGGGTTAACTATGCACGACGACCGAGCTCTCCCCCCCGCATTAGCGACTTACGATGGCTGGGACTCTAGACGTCATCTTGGAACGACACAAGGGAGATGAGGAATATTATGGTATAAAGCGTCTCAATATGATTTAAAGTGATGGATTGAGAGGGCTTGGAGTGCACGACGCAAGATTGAAGACGGCAGCATGGACTTCTATTTCCTTTTCAATGGGGGAAATGTAGTCCGTAATATCGTACGGTAGCTGGACGCTGGGATAAGCCGGAGCCGAGGTTCAATCTGGACTATGGAGCTAGGGGGTCACCAAAAGGTGGAGATCCTGGGGTAGCCGTCCTGGCCTCCGCCTCCGCGCCGGAACCTGAGGGTGGCCCCAGAAATGTTTCGTGCGTGCCCGCAGGGACAAGACAGTGGATGTGTCTCTCCGTGCTGTGCTTCGCAGAGAACGTGTTTCTCGTGTTGAAGTCATAGTTTGTGAGTCTGAAAACCAATGATGGTATTTGCCAATATCTAAACTGCCGAAAGCACCTTGTTGGTCATTTATTTGTAAACTGCACCGTTTCTCATGCTGGCCATGCCCTGACAAGGTTTCCCACAATAACACAGCAGAAGGTACCCAAATGTCACACCACCCCTTCCTGGATACAGTTGCGAAGCCGTGGCGCCACCCTGGTGCGTCAGTTATGCGGGGAGAGACCGATTGTGCCGCGCCTCCAATAGAAGCCTCCGCAACCTACCCCGATACCTCGGTGCGGCGTTCCGCCCCATGAGGCTTCCGGGTGGGTGGTCCTTGACAGTCTTGAACCCGTTACTAATTCAACAATTCTGATGCGGGAGTCGTCAGGTGATCAAATGAATTATTCTGCCTGGCAGAAGAGAACCCTGAGCGCTCCCAATTCTAACAACTCACTATAAGCCTTGTATCCCTTTCTATGTGCGGTAGTCACCGTTGATGGTGATATACTCGTGGCTGTAGTCGCAAGTCCAGTATGTAGCCTCCTTGTCGCCAGTTCCCAGTCTCACCAGGATTTCAAGGTCCTCCAGCTCCAGAATCTCAGACGCTCTAGCCTCGTCCACCATCTCTGGCTCACCGTTGATCAGCAGCTTCAGCTCAGGCGTGCCGTCGGTGGGGATGAAGGAGACATTGGTCTTCTCAGGGGCAACCTCGGGAACATCGTTGACAGCCTGACCAGGTTCAGAAACCAGTGAGTAACCCGTCGCGCACAGAATGCGACCCCAGTTGGCGTCCCTTCCGTACAGCGCCGTCTTGACAAGCGGCGACCTGGCGATAGTGCTTGCAATCTTCCTCGCGGCCTCCTCACTGGCGGACTCGACGACACGGATCGTGACAAACTTGGTGGCGCCCTCACCGTCGCGGACGATCAACTTAGCCAAGTCGATGGAGAACTCAGTCAGAACCTGTTGGAAAGCAGCATAATCGGGCGAATCGACCGAGGTAACCTCCTTGCCCCCAGCCGCACCATTGGCGAGCAGAGCCAGCGTGTCGTTTGTAGACGTGTCTCCGTCAATGGTAATGCTGTTGAAGGATCGGTCGACTGCGTGCTTGAGAACCAAAGGCATGACAGCAGGAGAGATGGGAGCGTCCGTGGCAACAACACCGAGGAGAGTGGCCATGTTGGGGTGGATCATACCGGCACCCTTGGTGGTGCCCGCAATGCGGTATTCGACGTCTGGTGAGGAAGGCAGCTTGAAGGTCTTGGACATGAGTTTCGGGAATGTGTCGGTCGTGCAAATAGCAGTGGCAAAGCTGAGCCAATGCTTGTGGGAGGAGCCCAGAGCTCCCTGAGCAGCGGGGACGTTGTCGATAATCTTTTTGATGGGCAATCTCTGCCCGATGACACCAGTGCTCATGACAATCGTCGATGAGGCATCGCCCTCACTTCCGACGGCCTTGTCAGCGGCATGTGCCATGAGAGAGGCGTCCTCGAGACCCCCCTTGCCGGTGACGGCATTAGCGCATCCCGAGTTGATGAGAACGCTCTGAATGCCGCGGTTGGCCTTCTTCTTCAACAGGTCTCTGCTAAAGGTAACGGGTGCAGCTTGGAACTTGTTCTTGGTGAAAACTGCGGCGGCAGCACAGGGGCGGTCTGAGCTGAGCAGAGCAAGATCGGGCTTTGTCTTGTTTCCCGGCTTCACTCCCACCAGAATACCGGAAGCTTGGAACCCTTGGGGATATGTGCCCTCCGTGGGGATGTACTTCTTCTTGGCGACGGGAATGCTCTCAGCAGAAACCGAGTAGCACCTCGCGAACTGGGCCAGATGACCCGGAAACCTCTTGACGGGTTGCGCCATCCTGACAATTGGCGACGACCCAATGGAGTGAAGAGGAAAGGATTGAAGAAGAGAGCAAGCAAAAGAGCCAATGGCTCAGTTTCGTTGATCTACTTTGATGGTGCTGTCGGAGGTGTTGTGAGAGAGGATGTTAGTCATTGGATTGAAGCGGGAGTCAAGAGAGATTTGGGTGACTGCGATAACGGCAGCTACGTAAATTTTCGACAGGGATGGCGCAGCGGTGCATTGCAAAAGGCGCATTGGGACCCAGATCAACAAGTCCCCGGTCCATGAAGCAAAGTACTCATGTCAGAGAGTTGACTCAAAGCGTTGGCAGCTTCTTTTATTTCCCAGTTTTACTTCCTATTCACCTTTATGCACATGGCCAATTTCGAGAATGCCAATAAGATGAACACGAGAGAGACAACTAGGCTATCTGTTATAACGTTTGACCCTTCGACTAACTCGTAATTAGTTGATAGCTTTTTTTTTCCTTGGCAGATTCAATAACCTTACCTCACCGAAAGGGTCTCGGCTCGGAATTCAGCACCCTGCAGTTAGGACGTATGGCGGGGGGCGGACCCACTCAAGCTTATCGCCTCCATTTCTGAGAGCTTATCGCCTCCGAGAGTCAGAAAAAATTCTAGGATCAGCACCTTGGTCCCTCCAACTGCGCAACCTAACCATCGAGTCGCGCGACAGCATATTTCAGCATTGCCGATTCGCAACCCTACATACCCGACTTCACACACGAACTTCACGATGGCGCCCTCCAAGACAAAAACTGTTAAGAATAAGCACGCCGCCAGCAGAGCCGCCAACAGGGACGCCAAGGCGGCGAAGCACGCAGTACCCGATGGCATCGTTAGGAAAACCAGAGACACCCCAAAGGGAACCAAGCCGTTGAAGGCCAAGGGCAAGTCTGGTCTTGATGCGCTCCTGAAGAAGCGCAAGAAGAAGGTCTACACCGAGGCGGAGCTCGATATTCCCAAGCTCAACATGATCACACCAGTCGGCGTAGAGAAGCCCAAGGGCAAGAAGAAGGGCAAGGTCTTTGTCGATGACCGGGTATGTCCAATCCATTTCGTCGCGAATGTAGTTGAAGTGCAAATTGCTGATTCGATGGAAACAGGAGAGCATGAACACTATTCTTGCCATGGTCCAAGCCGAGAAGGAGGGTCAGATCGAGTCCAAGATGATGAAGGCAAGACAGATGGAGGAAATTCGTGAGGCCAGACGGGTAGAGGCCGAGAAGAAAGAGGCGGAAAGGAAGGCGAAACTGGAGGACACCAAGGACTCCCTCCGTAAGAAGAGGAAGCGTCCTGCACGCAACGAGAACGAGAGCAACATCAAGGATGTCGCCATCACCGGGTCAAAGGCCGTCAAGGCTAAGAAGAAGAGCGTCTCGTTCGCGTAGGAACGGAGTGGAAATGGAGGGTTTGCCTCTGTAACGAGCATTTGTTTGCATCATGGGCGGCGTTTGGAGTGCCAAAAGAAAACAACCTAGGCTGGGAAAGTGGGAGGGGAACTTGATTCGTCTTATTTATTTTTAACCCCTTGTAGTGTTTGGCGGCGTTCAGAGCAGATACCATGGTGGACCTAGCCCTTCCACATGAGCTTAATGCATCACCATAAGGCAGCCATCATAGGTTGGAGCTTCAACAGGTGTCTACGTCTCTGCAGACCGAGCTTCAGATATGCAACTAGCCGTCTATGACTGTACTTTTTGCGCAGCATTTCGCAAATTGCGGAATTCTAGATGTATCTATACAATGAGCTGTCAACCACGACCCGCCTTCTCTCCTCTATTATAGATGTTATGAGCTTGCCCTAATTTCCATCTTATGCTTCGCCGGATCGAAATGGTATTCCGCCTTGCCGTTCCTCGCTGGAGCTGCCTTCTCCTTCGGGGGCAGCTGACTGTGATCCACGTTGAAAGCCATGTGGTTGAAGAAGTTTGTGATCTGGACCTGTTAGTAAAAAGGCCCAGAGGCCGCCTATCATCACAATAACTGACCGGCTTTGCGTGCCACCTCCCGCCGCCAGGCTCGAACCAACACAAATGGCCGCCCAGAGACGTCGTGCAGAGAACCGTCCACGGGTTTTGTTTGAATTCCTGATACGGAATGGCCTCGTTTACGGCAATCTAATCCGGTCTGTTAGCCTTACCCATTTACTGTTGCTCGTGCCAAACTTACGGGGTCATCTGTCGAATGCAGCGCAAGAAAGGGAATCCTGATGCCCAACAGAGCATCTGAGGATGACGCATCTCGGTAGTAAGCGTTCTCAGTGGGGTATCCCCAGCTAATGCATCTGTGGAAGTCAGACACAGTTGAACGCTGTCAGAAGTCGGTCAAGTAACTCACTGCACTTGTCTGTCAAATTCCCACAAGTAGGTTACCTCTTGGAGACGCTGCATATCCAGTTTCGTGTACTTTTGTATCGCCTCCTTGTTGTCGGCGACAACCTTCTTCATGCTGCCTATAATCACGTAAGTTCCGAGTGTCAGCGCAACCAGGAGACGGACAACTGACCTCCCATGACTCTCTGATAAATCTCCCTGCCGATGAAAGTGCGCTTCAGCGCGTTATTCGCGACCTCAAGGTTGTACGGGTTTGAACAGACAATAGCCGCCGACAGCAGGCAGTCGACGCCCTCTTCCCCGCAGTACTATCGGGGATCAGTCAACGAGTTCGAGTTGGTCATAGGCGGCAGACGTACGTTGGTCAACATGTTGGCACCGAGCGAGAAACCCAGGCCAAACAGCGGCCTGTTCGGGAACTTCTCCCTCAGCCACTTCACGGTCTAGAACTATTGTCAGAATATTCGCGGTTCAGCTCAGTGCATTGTACGAATACCGACCTGGCGGAAGTCCCAAGTTGCTCTGGCGTTATACAACACACCGCTGGTAAACTGACTGTTTGCACAACCTCTTGAGTTCACGACGCAAATCTCCCACCGTCCTGAGTCGATGAGTGGCGCAATGGCATGTCTCAGATAGATCTCATGAGACCCTCCCGAAAGACCGTGGAGGACGACCAGTTGGGGCCGGTCGTCATCCGATGCTAGCGTCTCAAAATCCTGGTCTTTGAAGTAGACCGTCCGGGGTGGCAGGGTGCTGTCCGACTCCTCGAAAGGCTCAGTCACGAAGTCGACAGCAAAGGTACCCTCGAAGGCCTTCTGATCAGCGTGAAATACTTTCCTTCGGTAATATACCGGAGGTCCATGCTGCTTCGTGGCAGTCCAGAAAGTCTGAATGTGGCCATTGAAGAGAAGGGGGTTCATGTGGCATGGAGGCGTGATCTTCTCGCAGATCTTGAGGAGATCCGTACGTGTCCCATCCTTTTCTGTGAGCGCCAAAGGGTTTGGCGAATGGGTGAAATCAATTTTGGCATGGCCAAGCCAGTCCATGGTCCGGATCCTTCGGAAGACCGGCAGTCGAAACAGCTTGAAATGTAGAGGGCTTATGGGAAAGACAAGTTGTTACTACTATCCTGGTAGAAATGACAACAAGCAGGTGTGGGAAGAGTTGATGAGCACTTCTCGCAACTTTACAACTAGGATAGGACTGTTGATGAATTAAGAGACAGATCGGAGAGCGGATGCAAAAAAACACAAGTCATGAACTGTGGAGTCAAGGGCCACCGAGCTCCCAGCTTGTAAATAAATCGTTTGCTGCACTGCACCGTCTCTGGCAAGGCTTGGAGGGATGGAGGCAAACGGAGAACAGATCGGATACTTTAGCCGCTTAAGGGTAGCATCGGAGCCGTGATATGATGGATCGGTCTTGGGCACACCGACTGTCCGTCCATGTGAAATGGATTTCGGTGCTAACAGTTGCAGGCAAGCCAAGATGGCATATCTGGATCAAGGCAATTTCCAAGAATGTGGGCTTGATTTGGAAACTAGCGGTCGAGAATCCCGCGGTGCCTTGCCCAGGCCTAGGAGGAGGCAACTTGAGTCTGCATGAGCCGAGGTACAATCGGACCAGCGACCAAGAAGACTGCATCAGCGTTCAATATGCTGATCCAGTACGGATAAGGTAGCGCGTAATTTCGGGTGCTGAGCGGCAGCCCCGTTCTGTCGTTCAGCCACGTCTCAATACCTAATGTAAGTCACTTTTACCTCTTCTTTGGACAGAAGTCTGAATCAACAATGTCGCAGGGGGGTCTTGGGGCGAGCTTTCCAGTCCATGCCGCTGAAATTTCCCGTCAATTTTCAGTTCTGACGCTTCAATGGCCCGTGCACCTAAATGCAGTTTCCTATCCTATGTATTCATCGTCATGGGTTCAATGGTGGGGGTACCTGGCGTAACCCCCAAACCTCAGTCGGGATTCGGATTGAATTGCACGTGCAGCGTATTATGTAAGGTAAGGCCCGCAGGGACCATGTTCACCCACGTCTCCCGACCAGCCGTCCCACGTTCTGACGGAGCCTCGCGACTTGCAGATGCGAACCATTGGACAGCAATCGCGTCGCAACATCCAGTTCAGTTCCTTTCACCGTAGCGGGCGTCCAGACTGTTTGTAGCCATACCCTTCGATCCATATGCCGTCCCAAAGATGACATACCGGGGCTCCTTGCCTTCGGGGCAGGCCTTCAACGGCCAGCAACATGGTCCCCAAACCTACCACGACCCTTATGGCAACCCCAATACCGGCAGCAATAGCCATGGTCATGGCAATGGCCAGAATCAGAACTACGCGAATGCTGCATATGGCAGTCACGGACAGGCGCAACTGCAGGGAAACTACCATCACTCACCCGCTCCTGCCCTTCCTCCTGTTCTTCCTGCGCCTACACCAATGAATATGCAACCCAACGGGTATGGGCAGTTTCCTGCCTACGGCAGCACCTTCCCGCAACACCAGCCGCAACACCAGCAACAGCAACAGCAAGTGCAACAGCAAGTGCAACATCATTACCCTCAACACCAGAACCAACAATCCTTTGGCCACGGCAATGTTATGAATGTGCAGTTCGCCCCTCCTCACCCTCCGTATCCTCCAAATCCTCAGGTCTCCCGGTCTCCCGCACTTGCGACGACACCGACTCCGACCACGACACCGCCCGTATATGTCGAATATCAAACGCCGCCGCAGTCGCAACATCAACCTCAATTTCAACACCATTTCCAACAGTCGCACCATCCACAGCCTCAACATACTCCTCAACAATCCCAACATACTGCTCAAGTGTTTCCGGCTGTGGCCCAGTATGCCCAGTTTCCTCAGCCAGCCATGGGTCAGACTCAAAGCGTGCCAGTTTTGAACCAAGCCTTTGCCGAACCTTCGCATGTCCAGCCGAGTCCCGAGCCTACTTACGCGAACTCGCCTGCTGTTCAACCTGCCAGATCCCCTAGCCTGGCCAGAAAGTCGCCTGCAATTTCCTCCATGAACTCCCCAGCGATATCCTCGAGAGGCTCCCCTGCCCTTTCGACGAAAGCGAAGTCTTACGATACGACCACGATTCTCATACATGTGGCCGAGGAATATTTCGAAAAGGCACGCCGTGGTGTACAAAGGGTCGCCACTTCTCCTTCTGAGGAGCATCTTCGCGAGTATCAGAAGCTGATTACCACTGGCCTGGCATGTCTTGAGGCTGCCTTTCAGAGCAACCGTCTGTCTCCCAGACAGGAAGTGAAGGCCAGATTACGATACGCGTCCATCCTATGTGATGAGACTGAGAATCTTCAGGAAGCTGAGACGGCCCTAAGCAAGGGAATCACCATCTGTGAGAAGGTTTGAGGAAGCCATATAATTCTCCAGCTTAAATGCATTACTGACTATCCTCAAGCATAGATACGCTGACCTCAAGTACTGCACGCAATACCTCCTGCTGAAGGTGCTTTTTCAAAGGAATCAAAAAGCCGCGTTAATTGCTGTGGACAAGAACATAGCGGACTGTCTTACGTATGTGTACTAGGCTTCTTGATCAAAGTCTTTGATAAATTTATTGACTGGAGACTAGGTTCAAGCATATCCATTGGGTTTATGCTTTTCGTTTATTGAAGGCCACGTTCCATGTCCATGCTAGCAGTCCACCTGACGCCGCAGTACTAGACAATCTGCGAGCTATCGGGCTTTTGGCGAGTGAGCGAGGTGATCCTGCCATGGCTGCTTTTGCCTCTCTTCTTGAGGGACTGTCAGTGCTCAGAACAGCCCGACCTGACACCATTGAACGAGTCCAGACTTGTCTTGCGCAGGCTGCCAAGTACCAACTCGACCCCTCAGTTCAGATACCACAGCTGGATATCCTGACATTGCTTCTGGATCTTGCCTGCAGCATGCATCAGAAGACGCCGGACATCCTATTACAGAAGCTTAGGGCGTTGCAAGCAAAGTTGGATGCCAATCTGGGATCTCAGAGCTGGACAGATTTGAATCCCGAAATCTTGATTCCGATCAAGAAACAAACCGCTACGGCCGCCACACTAAGCGATGATACCTCCGCCATCCTCCGGGCAGGGTCATCCAATGGCCATCACGACTATATCGTCATGACGTTTCTGAATCGTGTTGAAATTGTTGTCTTGACGTAAGTCTTGATGCGTGAACCCTTTCCACCACGATTTTCTAACTCCGCGCAGGTACACATTCAGTGGTCTGGCCGGTATGTATCGGCCCGGCTCGGATCCGAAAAGGAGTCATGAGTTTTGGAAAGAAGGATTCGAAATGTTGGCAAAATGTGAGTTTCGATACGTTGCGAAGAAATCAAACGTAATACTGAGACGGTCTAGGGAATAAAGAGATAGCCCCCAACGTTCCTGCAGCATCTCTCCAGGAGGCCATGGAGCAGGCAAGGTGGAGAACAGAGATATTCTGCTACTTGCAGGTGCTAACGGGGTTGTACTTTGCAACCCATAGCCAGTGGTCCAAGGTTGAACAGTGCGTGGCACAACTACAGCAAGCCATTACGCCAGCTGTGAACGAAATTTTTAGTTTGTTCTCGCTGTACCTGTCTGGAGTCTACCATCAAGGCACTGGCGACTTGGAGACGGCGCTTCTCCTGTTCGAGGATGAGCGCTTAAGCATCGATGGCGGCCATGGGGCTTCTGGTGGAAGAAAGCCTGCCAAGCTCGAGATTTGTGTATTGGCTGCGCTGAACCGGATATGGATTCTCCAGGACTCCTCATATCGCGACGAGATGACGTCCACCGACTTGCTGGACCGATTGCGACCGCTGTGTTCTGAGCATCAAGACCCGGACATCCGCACCGCCTTCAACCTTGTTCAAGCAACAGCACAGACTATGCCGCCTCCTTCGATGCATCAAATCAAGACGAGTATAACGAACTCGTTAAATGGCTCAAAGGCAACGGGCAACACACACTGTCTAGCGATAGCCCTCAGCATCATGCGTTTCAGATTGTTTGATAATGTGGTGGGCGAGCAAGCCCTCAAAAGCGCTAGAGCTGCCTCGACTCAAGCCAAGAGAAGTGGAAATCTCCTCTGGATGAGTGTCGCGGACGGTATGCTGGCCGATTCATTCGAAGTCCAGGCACTTTTTGCGGATGCCGAAGCAGCACGCCAAACAGCCACGGACTATGCATCTCACGCGTTTACTGGAAAGGAGTAGTCGGGTCGGTTTGATGGTTGATTGAGATTCACAGCATGGGGACAGGCGTCTGGTATGGAACTGGCCTGGCATGAGCTGGTTGTTTAGGAAGAGCATAATACCCTCGCAATGTATCGCTGCTGAACCAAATGGGCGGCTATGACTGGGCAATGATAGACGTTCAGACTCAGCCATTAACAAGAGCTTTGAAAAGTAACTGAACTTCAGTGTTTATCTAGGTATACGAGCTCTCGAGGTTTCGTGATTTACCACAATCAATCGGGTGTCGCGCTTGCAAAGGATACGTCACAGGTCTCTGATCGTAATGTACCATGTACGCTGGATCTGGACGACGTCTAGTTATTCCTCTACTCTGCACAGACCATGTGGGACCAGACCCCAGTCGCGTAAAGCTCAGACAAATAGGTGCCGCGTCTCGTTAATGCGATTCTATACGGAGGGAAAAAAAAAAAAAAAAAGAGGAAAGAAATCACCCTGGCAGTCATCGACTGAGCTTGCCAGCTACAAAACCAAAGTGTCCACCTTCATCGTGGTCAACCTCCCCATTTTCGCTTGGGGATATCTTCGTCAGCCCTTCTCAGATGCTTCGTGTGAACGGTTCTCGCCTGCGGAGGCTCGGCTCTTCGTACTCTTGTGCCTCTTTCAGGACTTACCCAGCAACGCCATGTAGATCGCGACCCTCCCTCCTCCAAAGCGCTGCTTTGGCCAGCAACAGAAGCTACTCGAAGGCTGCAAATGCATCAGAAGCTACCGCATCCTCCGGTGACGACGCGACAGTGCTAAAGGCTCCCGCATCCTCTGAGGATGACACAACAAAGCCAGAACCTAAGAAGAAATCATCCCGCTCAACTTCGCCTCGCCGAAATCGAACGCGACGTCAGCCCCCGCCCGAGAAGAAGCAAGAAGAGCGAGCCGCTGCCCAACAGAATGTTCCTTTTAAGCAGCCTGTCCCAGCAAAGTCTACCTCCAAGAAGACTAGTCCCGAGAAATCTGCGCCAACGACGTCTAAAGAGCTGCCGGCTAGTCCCGACATTATGCGACACGTTCTTGAATCCTTGAAGAACCTCGAGAACCGCTATGCTTCGATCCATAACACATTGTCCCACATCCAATCTCAAGAAGGTGCGCCAACTGGGAAGACGGAAGGTCCCGGTGCGGACTCCAACAATGCGTCAAAGCCCCAGAATGTTGTCGCTGTCAAGAAGCAGACGAATAAGTTGGGCGAGAGACTCAAAGTCATTCGTGGCACATTAGATGTCCTCAAGAACGTTTTGAACTCTCAACAAATACCCCTAGATAATCTGAAAAAACGATCGAACGGTTCCAAACCGTCTCGGCCTGCCGAACCGAAACCAAACAAGAAGCAGTCGCAATCAACGACACCGCCCAAAGAGGACGGTACTCAAAATGCAGCTTCAGAAGCACTATCGGAGACAGCTTCAGGGGCGAAGCCCGCATTCAGACGGGTCTCTAGCACAGACGCATCGCCTGCAGGAGTTAAGCATTTCAAGTCCGATAAATGGACGTCGCTCGCCAGTCGCATGGCCAGCGGCAACAAGACGCCTGTCGTCGCCGCTGCTGCTGCGGCGGCAGCAGTTGGTTCATCAGTGATGAGCGCAACAAGCTCGGCTGACAGCGATAACTCCACGACTCCTATCAGTAAACCTGCTTCAGGCAAACAGGGGAAGAAGTCGAAGAACACGAAGAAAAAGCTACCTGACGTTCAACAAATCAAGGCAGGCGATCTCAATCTGGTGCCAGTAGAAATTCCGGATTCGCCCGAGGTACCAAAACTGTCATATGGATTAGACAGAGTCTTATTCAACCCTGGTGTTTATCACATGCAAGACCCTCGCTCGCGGGTGTACAACTTCGACCCATACCTATCCAACATCATGCCGATTAACGAGTTTGACTTCAACGCACTCAAAAAGTATGTCACGTCATCAAAGGATACCACTTTGTTCGGGCTTGCTGCAAAGCTGGGCAAGAAATACAGTGGCTCGACCTCCAGCATGACCCAGATGCTGTCGCATTTCCACTACCTGCTCTCTGCATGGCGGCCGATTAACGCCGCGAATCTGAGCCGACAGTTCACACCGGACTATTCAACCTTCACTCAGATTATGCGTGCTCCAGCTGCTGCCTTCCTTCATCTCCGCGACGGTGTCTACTCCATCGACGCTGATAAGGAATACGATACTGCAAGCATCCTAAGCATGCTTGGTAAATCGATGGAGAAGCTGTTGACGTTGCCGAAAGACGAATTTGAGAGATACCGCCGTATCAATTCGGACCAGATCTCCGAGGAGGAGCGCAATGCCGACGAGGCCTTCCATTTCACCACCATGGGAGATTTTCTTATGCGTTCTCAACTGGACGCATATGACCCACGCTTGCCGGGGTCAGGCATGTTTGATCTCAAAACCCGAGCTGTAGTTTCCATCCGCATGGATGCGACAGGGTTCCAGAAAGGACTCGGCTATGAAATTCGACGTCGATTCGGCCAGTGGGAGTCTTTCGAGCGGGAATACTACGACATGATTCGAGCAGCTTTTCTCAAGTACTCTCTACAGGTGCGCATGGGTCGAATGGATGGCATTTTTGTCGCCTTCCACAACACTCAGCGTATCTTCGGCTTTCAGTACGTTAGTCTGGAAGAGATGGATCTGGCTCTTCATGGAACGGAGGACCGAGCTCTGGGTGACCAAGAATTCAAACTGAGTCTGCATTTACTCAATAAAGTCCTTGACCGCGCCACAGAGCGATTCCCGGGTCGTCCTCTCCGACTACATGTGGAGACCCGGCCATCTGATCCGCCTTTTACGTACATCTTCGCCAAACCTGTGACACCGGAGGAAACCGAGAAGGTCCAAACCTCGAACCAAGCGGCGATTGCACAGTACGAACAGCAGATTCTCGGCCTGGCTCAAGAAGAATCAGAAGTTGAATCAACAGAATCGGAAGTCGAGCAGCCAGTCAGCAATGAGGAAGAGACCGTCAGCGTGGAAGAGGCTAGTCATCAGCAATGGCAGACGCAGGCTTTCTGGGAAGAGATGCAAGAGAAGGTGGATGAAGCAGTCGAAGATGACGCCCTTGGTATTGGTCACGTTCGTGAGGCCATTCAGGATGCCCTGGAGCAGAGCGGTCTGCTGAAGGCACGGACGCCGGAAGAGGCTCGTGGCTACGTCGACAGCTTGCTTGAATCTCTCACTAGTAACCAAGCCGCCGAGTCTCGGGACGACAACTATGGTAGAGGTGGTCAAACCGAGACGACAGCCACCAAAACCGAAACCTTGACGGTCGAATCAACCGAAGCAGAAGAACTTGGCACGACACATGAGCATTTGTCGTCAAACGATGCAACTCCCTCAACCCTTGAGACACGCGAAGCGCAGCCGGCGAACAATGCGGAGGATCCATCTGGTACAAATATGGACAGACAGGACTCCGACACCCGCGGCTCTCGCGATCTTAGCCTGAAAGAACTAATCCTTCGTGCCGCTACACGTGTTGACGAGAAGCCTGAAGGTAAAGAAGTCGAGGGTGAAGAGAGTGAGGTGTCGGACGACGATGCTGCCTCCGATATTTCTAAACTCCGAACGTTTGAGCGGATCCTATCTGAGCTCGTAACCAAGTCCAAACAATCTGAAGGCGATTCGACCGTTCCGCAGGCCGAGTCTGCCTCTCAACAAGATGCTCAAGACGTAGCATCTAGCTCAGAGGACCCGGCGTCTTCCGCCAGCAGTGCGGAGCATATGGCTAGCAGCGCACAAGCTCAAGAAGAGAAACAAACAGATCCCGAGCTAGAAGAGTCCGATGGGGAGCTGTTGGGAATGGTCTTGACGGTACGGAACAAGGTCAATGGACATTACGCGCCACGACCGGATCCACAGTTCTCGCAACTTGATTGGTCGCTGGAATACTCCATTGAAGAGATCCCCGTGGAGCGAGCAAGAAGTATCTACAAAGCGATCCAAGCAAGGCGCAAGAAGGTGCTGAAATTTGACGAGAGGGGTGACCGCTCAAAGCAATGGCATAGCATGTGGCAAGGTAAGTTGGATGAGATGAGCAAGAAGGGCAGGCGGTTCCGGAAACAGGAGGATGCGATGAGTCGGGAGCTGCCGGTTCACGTCGTCGACCAGGAGGAGCCCTTGACTTATGAGGAGGCCTTCAGCCATAAGGCACAATGGAAGCCGCTGTCATGGGATGAGCCGAAAGACTCATGAGAAAGCCCGGATTGGGAAAAAAAACATTGTACAACACCTGTAGAATATTATGTGTAATTGATATAGACCAAGGCTCGAGATTACATACGACATACCCTTCCTGGTTACCAAAACGTTCCAGGTGTCGGTGCCTGAGGTTTGCCTCGGGAGAAAAGGGCGTGAATAGGATTTTTTAGAACAAGGCGCCAGTCTAACTTCTGAAAGGGGGTCCGGTCTTGGGTCAGCTGATACTCTTCTCTTTGCCTACCTAAGGCGACGGGGCCGTATTCGTCACTCCTGCTCATAGATGTCGCTGATGCTGTTGCTGGCTTGCGTCTTTTCCAGAGCAGTAGGGATCGAAACTCCATCTACGCTCTTTTACTTGGCATGGGTATCTGACTGACATAAACATGATTCGCCGTGCCATAAGGGCACGGGTTGAACCAAACAATATTTTTCAGTTCCAAAACCCGACCCGTATGCTTATCATCGATGAAAGCGCATATCAAATTCGGCTACTTGCTACTGATGAGGACAAGCAGCAATAGTTTGTCACGTTGAGCCATCGCTAGGGGGGGGGTGACATTGATGCATCGACGTCCCATCGCCCACGAGGTTTCGGGACGCGATAACCACCGCCGATGCACTCGACTACCATTACATGTGGAATTACTCTTTGCGTAGTACTCAAGATGATAAGGAAGGCTGTGAGGTGGAGTGTCCGCGGATGGAATTCATCTACAGTAGCTTATGTATCACCACTGCCGGCCCGGCGGCCAAGGACTTGGATGCAAAGAGGTGTTGGATAACCCGCTGTATCAAGTAAAGCTCCAATGCCGTGCACTCCGCAAAGGCCATAGACACTTTACTATCCCGCGCCGCCTCAGAACACTGACATCAGGAACTCGAAAAAGAATCCAAATTAGTGAGCCGGAGTCGGTCTTGTTTGGACGTGTCTGGATCTTTGAAGAGAGTTGTTTCTTGACATGTTTCCTCTACATGGGTTCGTTCCAGATGTATCTTGATTGTCGGAGAGGCTCTCGCTACGAAATGTCCTATCGCCTGGAGCAGGACCCGCAACCTGGCCCCCGTCTTGAAACCTCCTTCCTCTCCAGGATCGAAGACGAGAAGCTAAACGCTTCGAAGCATAACCCATAGCGGAGAGAATTGATCGAACGATGTTCATCGTACGACTTGACTCAGAAGACGCAACACCTTCCAGCCACCTCAGACATAGCTCACATATCGAAACCTCCTGGCCCTGATGGGTATCTAGCCGGCTTTTGGAGGAACAACTTTCCATATACTCGGACATGGTTCTCCTCATCGTCGCCATCGGATAGCCGCCTCAAGGGGAAACATGCAGCACTATGACCATCTCCTGCTCCGTCCACCACTTCAAATTGACCCGAGTTGGTCGTGGGTTGCCTTTGCTGAAAGCAGCAGAGTATCTGCAATTCGTTGTGTCTATGCCGTCTCCACTGTGGAGTGTCAGTGTCATCAATGCCTACGTTTGCCCCGTCGGATCGGAGCATATGGCCGACTGGCGAAGACGACGTTGATGCTCCGGGGAAGGTTACCTGTGGCGACTGTAGCGCGTCATACTCTGCTCAACATCATGTATTCGGGGCATAAGCGGTTGGCTAAGAAACGTCCCTTGCCGAGGCAGCAGACTTCTACCCCAACGACCCATCAGCAACTGTCTGAGTTGAAAATCGCGAACCACAGGTTTATAAAACGCCTGGCTGGAAACGAATTGAAAGCTTCTTTGAAGACGATCCCAAATGGCCCCAATGTCCTCAAGTTTCGTTGTTCCTTATCACAGTACTTGGAAAGAATGGTGGCGACCCCTGATACCTACGCGTTGACCCTGGAGCCGGTGGACGGCGCAAATAACACTTATCGGCGGATTGACCTGGTCATGTTTGGAACTTAGGGGATGTAGACTTGCGGGAAGTCCAAGGCATGTGGAAAAACTATCCCCCAGGTCTCAGTAAGCGGCAACCCCTGAGAACTGGTACATGGGTTGTGAGGAGGCGGGAGTCATTCTGGTCTGAAGGTTGGATTACGCCAACTCAAGATGCCGTATAGTTGGCTCCCCACCCCAAAGTAGAGGCTGTGTAAACCATCAAAGTCTCTGCTGCCAAATGGCTGAAGCATTACGGCTCGCGGACAGGGCCGCTCAGCAGAAAACTGGAAGCCTTACTTTAGATTGTTTCCCTCCGACGATGAGCTGTACCGAAGTTGTCTTAACTAACATGCAGATATCACGCTTCATAATGGGAGATGTTGTTGGTACTTGAGGCAAAGGGCCACAAAAGCGCCAGAATCAATGGTGGAATAAAGCGGCCAAAGATGATACTCACATGCTGTCCACATCCAATGAGGCCGTTCATGACAAGTGGTCGCAGTACGTCTTACCTATACATTGAGCAACTGAGTAAAATCCTGCGTCCGGATGTCGAGAGCTGCGGCAAAGATCACTACGTTCCGGAAGTGAGGAAATGCCATGTCGCAAGGCACGTCTCAGAGGCTTTCTTACTACTCTAGAGAAAACATAAGCTAGCCGTTAGGCAGGAGACACTTCGAAAGACCATTCCCCGCATAGAATGGGTGACGCATCAAGTTCGGCTATGGGATATAAATAAGAGATGTGACATTCCAGTTCGTAATATTATGTTACACGCCTATGTGGCTTCTAACCTTGGGAGAGTCTGCGTAAGTACCACACTTGACAGATCTGTCTCCAAATTATGGAATCACACCCCACGCACTGAACAGCTTAAGCCAAGGCATTTGGGGACCTTTTGTCACTCGAGACAGTCCTCGCCTGTGCTGGCGCTCGGCAGCAGCTCCGATTGTTCGTCATTACCACGCTTCATAATGAATATCTAGAAAATGTCAGCAATGGCGAACCCGTCAGTTCCAGTGACGACAGACCCATTGCAATCTTTGTTCGCCTAGATTGGCAAAACCTTGAGTTGTCATATCCTTGAACGACCTGCTGTTTCTGGAAACGTTGTGCCCGTTTGGCCGTGCCCCAAAAGGGATTCACGTCCAAACAGCAGATGGTAAGTTTACGCCAGACCATTAACGCCCTACCGGGTCCTTTCATCGTCGAGGGAACCCAGGAGGGTTGAAGCCTGGAGGAGGCATGAAGCCAGGAGGGGCGGGGGGTGTCCCAGACGGACCCGGAGGAGGGACAGGAAAGTTGGGTGGAGGAGCGGCAAAACCTTGAGGAGGGGGCGGACCGCTTGGCGGGCGGAAACCGGGGGCGCCAGGATGAAAATCGGCCGGGTTGGTATAACCGCCCTGGCCCTGGGGAGGACGAGCAGGCAAGCCGGTAGGGGGAGGGGGAAGCACCGTTGCCCCACGACCGGCTCCGGGACCACCCAGGTGCTGAGGCGGTGGTACCGCGTTGTACTGCGCTGGGCCTCGCGGCGGGGGTGCGAAGCCGACTGGGGCTCCAGGTGTGGGAACTGGAACCGGCAGGCCGTTTGCCGGGTCGAAGCCAGCAGGGGCAGGCGGGACGGCCGCTGCGGGGGGCCCGTTGAGGAATGCTGGTGGTAGGGGTTGGATCTCTGGGACGATGTTCCTCTTCTTGGCTTGCGCGGCAAGCTCACGCTCCGCCTTGTCGCCGTGACGCTCACCCTTGCCGTCCTTCTTGAACGCATACTGAACAGATACCTCTTTGCTGAGGATGTACTGCCCGTGCAGGTTTGCAATCGCCGCGTCCGAGCTCTCGAAGTCGGCGAATGAAATAAAACCGAAGCCCTTGGAGTTGCCGCTGTCCTCTCTTGCGACCTTGGGGAGGCTGATCAAGGGGCCGAACCGCGAGAATGTGTCGTAGAGGATCTTCTCGTCCACCATGGGGTCCAGGTTGCCCACGAACAACTCTGCGCCAACTTCCGCTTGTTTCTGCTTGTCCGCGCTGGCCTTATTGACGCGCAATGATTTGCCGTATAGTTTAATACCGTTCATCACATTGGCGGCGTACTCCGCGTCGCTTGGCGTGCGGAACTCGACGAACCCGAAGCCCTGATGATTTTGGGTGACGCGGTCGCGGGGCATGTGAATGTTGTGGATAGGTCCCATTTGCAGCATGATCTCGTATACCATGGCAGGAGTCGCGCGCTCGTCGATGTTTCCGATGTAGATGGTCGCATCTTTGTCTTGTTCCCTACATCGCGTGGTTAGGTCTGTGTACCAGCTTGCGGGCAAAGGGTCTGAAGCTTACCAATGCCTATTTTGCGCCATTTTGGATGCTTTGTGTGGAGGGAGAGGGCAATTCGATAGTGTCAACGGAGTGAAATCTCGTCACTAGGTTGCTGCCGAAGAGCGAGTGCGTCCGTAGCCAAACTTCACCAGGTAGAACTGGGAAATTTTGGCCTTGACGTTCTGTCGCGGTTGAGCTCCCATGCATCGGTACGTACCTTATCGCCGCGCTTGTGCTCTGATAAGCTTGCTTTCGTGGTTGTTCCGGCCCCACTTGTCAAGGACGCGATTTTTCCGGCAGGACGAGAAAAAGTTCAGGTAAAGCCTCCAGCGCATCCACCTTTGGCCATCCCGACGCACGACGAGATCCCGCGAACCCCCGGCGCGTACGAATACCACGAAGTTCCCACGATCTCGGGAAGCTCTAGACGAAATACACTGCAGTAGTATTTGCCGAAGTCAAGCTTTCATTGACCGCCAAGATGTTCACCCTCTCCGAAGAGTCGAAGGTGCGACACACCACCGCCAAGCTGAGCATGGCATCGCATCGCATCGACTATTTGCTAACCATTACATTTGTAGGAGCGCATCGGAAAGATCATTGAGATCTCCCGCATCGCCATTCACTAGTATGTTTCACTGAATAGCTCATACGGCTTACTTCTGGATACTGACAAACTGCAGTGGCTACCTCCCCCTCGTCCTCTATCTCGGTACGAACAAAAGCATCCAACTCGACACCCACAACAACCGTATCACTAACTGTTCTCAGGCTACACCCGTAGCGAGCCTCGCCCGCCTTTGATCCGGTACGTTATTTTTGTCATCGTTCGCAATCACGGCCGTGACCTAACTCTTTGCCAGCCTCCTCTCCCCTCTTTCTTAGACGCCACGCACCTCGACATCGAATTCTTGTACAATATTCAGGCTTCCAAAAAAGGCTACAGGGAAGCCGACGTTTCTGGGTATACGCACACAATGGATTCCCGGCAAGGATAGCTTGGGAGGCCGGGGCGAAGCCTCATTGATCTGTACAACACGATATGTAATCAAATGAAACCTCTCTGATGACATTATGCTTCTTGACATTCCGGCGTGGCCTGCTTTCGACTACGAGGGCCTAATCTTGGTGATGGCAGGCGGGTTCGTGCCTCCAAATATTGGCAGACGGCCAGGCCTTGGTTTTCTACTCGGGAGGCAATGGTAACGATATCTGAGACGTGAAAGAGCCTTCAAGCATTGGGTTTAGATTGTAACGTGTGGATGGCTGCTGCGACCCAGTTGTAACATCGCCCCTGACTGGAAAGAATCGGGGCGGCGCTTCGTATGCACTGAGGAGAGATGCGGACTTGCACTGCTGGCAGCGGCTGATAATGAATTCATCAAAAGCACTCAATGCATTTAGGATAAATGACCGCTGCAAATGAACCAACTGTTCTACGCCATCCATGAAACGTCTTTTCTCCCTCGTCATGATGAGCAAGCAAAGGGGGTCAGGTGTGGCTGAAGCTCCGAAAAAAGGCAGCGGAGCCGCAATTTAACCAGAAAAAAATGACGTAGGAAATCTCTGTATGACAGCAGGCCGGGGTCTTCAGCCACACCACACCCGGAGAGCGAGCTCACACAGCTGCCGACTAACAGCGAGAGCACTCACGTCGACCGAGTGGGAACGAGGCACCTTCAAACTCTGGCGTGCTTTGAGATGTGACGAAGGGGTCTCGTTTCTATGTCAGAAAGCAAGGATGCGGGCCTCTCACCCGCGCTCGTCGAGTCCGTCGCCGGGCTCTCGGCCGGCTCGGTCGCGACTCTGGTAGTTCACCCGCTTGATATCGTCAAGACGCGGATGCAGAGTGNCCCCGCAGTCCATAGGAGTGCCGCAAACCCTTCAGTATCTCTGACAACCGTGTCCCTCATCCGCACCCTCACCCAGAACCCGCACCCCATCGCCTCCCTGTACCGCGGCCTCACGCCAAACCTCATCGGCAACGCCTCTAGCTGGTCCGCCTTCTTCTTCTTCAAGTCTCGCGTCGAGCGCGCCATCGCCTACTGGAGGGTGGGGCCCTTGCCGTCGACCGGCGCGGACGCCCGGAACCTCACCAAGGAGGCCCTTACGACCCGGGACTTCTTCCTCTCGTCCGCCCTCGCCGGCGCTTTCACCCAAGTCCTCACCAACCCGGTCTGGGTCCTCAAGACGCGCATGGTCTCCTCGGACCGCACCGCCGCGGGCGCCTACCCGAGCATGCTAGCCGGCGCGCGGATCCTGTACCGCTCCGAGGGCTGGAGGGGCTTCTACCGGGGGTTGGGCGTCAGCCTCATCGGCGTCTCGCACGGCGCGGTGCAGTTCGCCGTGTACGAACCGGCCAAGCGCATGTACTTTGCCGGCCGGAGGCGCAAGGGCGATAACGAGGGCCGCCTGAGCAACGAGGCGACCGTCGTCATCTCTAGCGCCGCGAAGCTGGTTGCCGGGGCGGTGACGTACCCTTACCAGGTTCTGCGCAGCCGGCTGCAGAACTACGATGCCGACGAGAGGTTCGGGCGCGGCATACGCGGCGTCGTGGCGAGGATATGGCAGGAGGAGGGGTTCAGGGGCTTCTACAGGGGCCTGATGCCGGGCGTCGTCAGGGTCATGCCCGCGACCTGGGTCACTTTCCTCGTGTACGAGAACGTCAAGTTCTATCTGCCTCAGTGGGTGGAGTGACAGCTGTTACGATAGTGTTCTTTACGATAGTGTTCTTTTACTTGAGTGTTGATAATTGAAAGTTCGTGTAAAGTCCGAGTTGCATGCAAAAATCCGAGGGGCGGCGGAGTTGGATCATCACATAAATGAGATGTCGGACCGTAGTCTAGGACAGAAAGCGCAGCTCCTCCTTGCTGCCCTTCTAGATGCTGCAGGGGTACTTGATAACTTGAGTTGAATATACACAACCGGCATTTACATGATGATTCTGGCTGAAGTCGGCACCAGGCACGTCCCTTCCTGCCATGTGTTTGCTTTACGAGCTTGTGTACGCGTTGGTTTGTTTCTGAGTCCTGTCTCCGTTACGCTACGATAAAGAAGTGTGATCTTCAAACATTGGACACATTCTTACAACTCAAAGTCGACGTCTCTTGCCACGCTTCAGTCGCAGTATCGGTGATCAGGGGCCAGAAGACAACTCTGTTTATCCAAAACCACACAACAAAGGCGCCCTGGAGTATTCTAGTACGAAGATGGCCGGGAAAACAATCACCAAACGAAAAGTACTACTTACACTCACTTACGAACAAAGCCCTGCCTTAATGACTCGTCTGAAACCCCACTACTTCCACATCTCACGCAAGCTGAGCGGCCCGGTGTCGCATCTTCAACACCATGAAGCCCGCGCTATGCGGGATCTCCACGAAACGGAACAGCGCCGAGGGGCTCCAAAGAGTCCTTCGACTGAGAAGCCTGAACCAGACTTCTGCGCTTCACCTGGCCCGGAGCAATCGTTCCATGGCATGAACCGGAACGGTAGCGCCACGAGGACAGGGTCCCGGCGCCTCAGGGACGGCGCTCGCCTTCGGCTTATTCCCATGGTCGTCAGCTGGATTTTTTTGCCTTTTTCTAGAACGCCTGTCACTTGGTTCAAGTGCAAAACGTCGTCGTACAGAGCTGATGATACCCGGGGAGAGGGGAGGAGGGGTGGGGGAGCTGTACTGCTGTGTCGAAACAAAGTCTGCCGAAAGGTTCCTGCAGTGCTGTTGGGCGATCGTCTCGCATTCGAATCGACTCCAGATCGTAGTTGCTTGAACACACGCAAACACCAATCGTCACAGTGATTCACCAACTCTCGACTCAGACACTTCATCCCGCGCTGACTTTTGAGGCGCGCGAGCCTTGTCCGAGACAAAAGACTCAGCAGCCTCGACGAGACACGACCTCGACAGTAGCCTTTCTCTAATTCACTCGCTCACTCAAGCTGGAGGGCATGCGCATTACACACCCTCGACACCCTCCAACTCGACGGCAATCTCCCTCCCGATCCCCGGTCAAGCCATGAGAGAGAGAGGGCGCTGAAGATGGTGTGCGCGGGCAAGAGCAATAGGAAAAAAAAAAAAAGCCGACTTGACATCTGACATGTGTCTCTCGGCGAAGGACCCGAA